>LGRX02027524.1:0-20316 GCA_001247695.2 Cymbomonas tetramitiformis | reverse complement strand
CTCCCACCTCCACCACTCCCCTCCCACCACCATCATCACCTCTCGACTGCCACCAGCCTGAGCCTCAGGCCACTGGTATCCCCCCAGCCACCACAATTGCACCTGACACTGCATGCATCCATACTGCAGTGCCTGGGATGGGGATGCATTGGGAGGGCACGCATACAGATCTGGTTCACACTGCTGCCGTACACACCGCCGCACCACAGCCTGGCTGTAACACTCCCTCGGTCACACGCACCCTAGTAGCCATTGCCATGCACTGGTTCTCCTTCACGGTTGCTGTGCTTCTCACATTTTTGCACATAACACGGGCATACACATTCTATATATCACCTCGGCCGGCTACCACCTTCTCACAGCCGGCCTCTGCCAGTGCTTCGGCATCGGCCAATGCCTCCACACAGCCAGCCTCCGGTGGTGCCACGGCACCGGCTACTGCCTCACCTCAGCCGACCTCCGGTGGTGCCACGGCACCGGCTACTGCCTCCACACAGCCAGCCTCCGGTGGTGCCACGGCACCGGCTACTGCCTCACCTCAGCCGGCCCCCGGTGGTGCCACGGCACCGGCCACTGCCTCACCTCAGCCGACCTCCAGTGGCCTTGCCGCACCAGCTACTGCCTCTCCACAGGCGGCCTCCGCCAGTGCTACGGCACCGGCCAACCACACGCCACATTTGCCCTCCGGTGGTGTCACCGCAGCTCCCACCACACTCTGTGAGCCAGCAGCTGCCTCCACACCGCCCCTGGGACACAGTGCCGATGATGCCCTTGTGGGCACGCCCACAGATCACATCGTCTATACTGACGGTGCAACCGCCGCTGACACCCCTACATCTCTCAGCACAGCTCTCGAGGCCGACACTACAGTGGCCTCCGAGCAACCGCCTACACCAGGAGCCCCTGACAGCTCCCCAGCCCCCTTGGATTATACACCATACACCGGGCTTGAGAGTATTGGCCGGTGGGCCGATGTCTCCGACTCAGACTGCGAGTCAGACACCGAGGGCTATCCGCCCCAACACACACCTCCTCCTCCTCCAGTATCCAACACTGACGGTACGGTGCCTGCTCAGCCCACTGCCGATAGGGCAACTACACGGGCTACAGCGGGCACCCTGCCTGCATTGGTGGACACTGACCGGCTGGCTGCTACCTCAGACACACACATGCAGCCCCCGGTCCCGTCCACAGTGCAGGCCTGTGCCGTCACACCGGATTTCCACTTCCCTCCTATCCCTGAATCTCAGGAGGACACCTCGGAGACCACTACTAAGTGGAAGCAGTTCATGGCAGACACCTCGATCCGCACTGACACACCTCGGCCACGGCCAAACAGCTCCCACTCCCCAGAGCACTCTCAGTGGGATTTCTCAGTTATGCCATCTCCCTCCTTCCATCAGCTTAATCAGTTCCTTGAGAACTACAGCCTAACACACCCCTCATATTGCACCGACGACCGTGAGGAGGATTGGGCCCAGTTTGAGGTCTATGATGACCACCATTTGGGCCCCAGAGATCAGCATTGAGGTCTACGACCCTGCGGTTGCAGCGCCGTGGGGAGAGACCTCAGCTGCACCGACGGTGCCCCGCACTGTCACCACGGCACACCGGTGTTCCTCCCTCTGCTTGGGAAAGGCCGCCGTGCCTCCAACACGCACGGACACCTCCTTGTAGATTCAGGAGCCTCACAGCTCCTCCTGAATAACAGGGAGCTCTTCACTGAGTTGTCCCCGTGCACCTCCAGCATG
This sequence comes from Cymbomonas tetramitiformis, assembly GCA_001247695.2. Taxonomy (NCBI): domain Eukaryota; kingdom Viridiplantae; phylum Chlorophyta; class Pyramimonadophyceae; order Pyramimonadales; family Pyramimonadaceae; genus Cymbomonas; species Cymbomonas tetramitiformis. Next base: position 18,565 of record LGRX02027524.1, on the reverse strand, counting down.
ACCACAGCCTCGGATCAGCATTACAGGCCTCACAGTGTCGGCACAGCCTCCATTGATTTCCAGTACACCGACGGCACTTGGATCACACTCCCATTTCTCCAAGCCTTCTATGATGCAAATGCCCCAAACCTCCTCTCAGTCCGCCAGATGCTCAGACACGGGGCCCGCTCCCCTGACTTCATCGACCTCACATGGCACCACGGTGCTTCTCTCTTTGACCTCTATGACACTGGCAGAGACTATGTTGTACACCCCAGCAGCTGGCGAGCCACCCCATCTGCCCACTCCATAGCACAGAGGAGACCCCTCCTGCAGCCTGCCCCTTCAGAGCTTGCAGAGAAGGGCACGGGTCGACTGGATGGTTGCTAGGTCCGCCTATAGACAGTTTGCTCGGCACAGTCCATACGGCTATTGTGACACAGACCTCTACACAGACGGCATCCCCTACCCACGGGGTAACACACAGTGCCAGCATTACTACTCCCTCGAGGACCCTGCTGAGGACCATGTCTGGTGCGGGCGCTCTTTCTGGGCCAACCCGCCCTTCATCAACTCCATCATCCAAAGGATGTTGATGAAGATGCTAGAGGACTTCTGTTTAGACCCTAACAACACCTCATACACGGTGTGTCTCCGGAAGTCACCATCTGCAGCCTGGTGGCCACTCACCTATCACTTTCAGGAGATAGCCACCATCCCAGCAGGCACACCCGGCTTCTTCTCCCGCCCTCGCGCTGGTACCTACTCCCCCCAGGACCTCACGGATGCAGGAGAGGAGGGCGGTGCTGACCGTGTCTTCATCCAGGGGGCTCCGTTCGACACCATCATCCTTTTCAAGGATGCCACCACAGTCCCCAGGATTGACCCTCATCAGTACCTCCATGCATGTCTGGGCCACTACTCACACCAGTACATTGCTCACCTCTTCTCACAGGGGCTTCAGTTTGCAGTACCCAGACGACACCTCTCCATGAAGACACTCAGGACTATCCTGTCAGGCTGCGGGTGTGCTCATTGCAACACCTGGAATGCCAAACGCCCAGGACCCTTTAATGTATTTGACAGAGCCAACCGCAGACCACCTCCGGCTTTGCCAGCCAACCACCGGCCTGTCAAATGGGAACAGTCCAAGCCATTCCAGCACATATTTGCTGACATTTGGGGCCCATGCAAACCCCCTGGCTACGACGAGTCTGTCTTCATCAGTGCCTTTAAGTGCCCCGTCACTAAAAAGGCCTTCGGATTTGCCTCGCCTTCTAAGGGAGGCCAACACTTCCACCTCCAGTCTGTCCTTGATGACATTCAGTCCCACGGCTTCACACCAGAGACCATCACTTTCCACACAGATTGTGCCACAGAGTACGCATCGGAGGAGATGAAGACACTGCTCCGACAGTACCGCATGCGCCACGAGACCGGTCCGCCATACATGCACGAGTTCCAGGCTCAGATTGAGGTGCTCTGGAGAGACATGCAGAAGATCATGAACAGCACCATGCGCACATATGATGCCCCGCTGTACACATGGCCTCTTGCTGCACTCCATGCCATTAACACAGTCCTCAATGTTATGCCTAACAAGCACATACATTGGAATGGACACACCTCATCTCAGATACACCGACCGTCACTTCGACTACACCGAGCTCCGGCCCTTCTGGTCCGAGTGCAATGTCTGGCAGGACCCCGCACAGCGCTCTAAGGCAGGAGCTAAAGCTGACACTTCGGCTAAGCTACAGCCTAAGAGCAAGCCATACCGCTATGTCGGGAATCTCACACCAGGCAACTATCTATGCCTTGATACAGTGAAAGGAAAACTCAAGGCTCTCTCTAGGCCTACGTTTGTCACTGACCCTGCTCTCATGGCTAAGACACTTGCCAACACGCACAACACTCTGGTTGATCCCGCCTCCACAGCTATCTTCACAAAGAAGCTGTACCCCATCCGACGCCCCACAGCCCTCTCCTCCCCCGACATCCTCGAGCTTGCATGCAGCACCCACGAGTCAGAGACCTTTGCCCATGTCAAGGTCCAGTGTGCTAAACTCAGACATCCAGTCTGGGTAAAGCTCATACACTATCTCCAGCTGGCCAAGAGCCACTATGCCACTCGCATCAGCTTACTCAAGCACAGGCACAAACATGGGGCACCTAATGTCTTTTACCCGTGTTTTGCTATGTGCTCGGCTAAACCAGCTGACCGACAGAAGTATCACCCTGCAGTCATCGTGTCTGTAGACCATAAGCCTCAGGTCCAGCACAGATACCAGGTGTACTTCGACTCTGCTGACTCACACTCCACCCAGTATGCAGACACCGATGCTGGCATCATCTCCCCAGACCAGAAGGCCATGCTCCTTGCCCTCAGAGACGCAGACTCAGACCCCGCAGACTTCCCGAGTGATGCCTTCATGGACGAGCCAGACCCTGCCACATACAGACAGGCTCGGCTCAGCCCTAATTGGAGACAGTGGCACAAAGCCATTCAGTCAGAGATTGACGCCATACTTCAGCCAGACAGGGCCGATCCAGTCACCGCCTTCCCCCCAGGCTCCACCGTCCTCCCCAGTAAGTTTGTCTTTAAGCTCAAGAAGCTGACAGACGGCTCCCTTGACAAGTTCAAGGCCAGATGCACCACCAGAGGAGACATGGACCGCACCTTCTATGAGGAGGCGGAGACCTTTGCCCCTACACCTCAGCTCACCACCTTCAGACTCCTACTAGCGCTCTGCCTGACACACAGACTCATGCCATACCACTATGATGTCTCTCGGGCTTTCCTCCAGGCTCTAATACCTGAGGATGAGCGGTACTATGTCAGGTTTCCGAAGGGGTACGTCCATCCCCTAGGATATGTAGGTGCCTATATGAAAAAGGCACTCTACGGACATCGGTCGGACCTCAGGCAGACTTTGGTCAGAGACCGCACACAGGTTCATGACAGACCGCTACCCTACACTCAGCAGGTCCACATATGACGAGTGCCTGTACATCGGTTGGATTGACGGTCAGCTCTTCATAGTCATCATCTACGTTGATGACTTCATTGTGGCTTGTGCCGATGAGCGGTCCAGAGCCCGGTTTCACACTGACATCATGTCCACATTCCAGGCCACCTACTCTGGTGTCCTCAACCAGTTCCTCCAGCTCAGGGTTGATGTCCGGACTGAGACACTTCCTACAGGAGAGTCATACCCGACCAGGATTGAGCTTTCACACGAGCGGAGCATCACAGATCTGTGTGCTAAGTTCAGCATAGACACGGATAAGCAGCCACCTCGATCACCGATGACCGAGGGTCTCTCCCTCCCCATTCCCCCACCTGATGCCATTGACAGGTCCATTGAGACACCCCTCTGATCCTTGATCTACTCTCTGCTCTGGTTAGCCAGGACAGTCAGACCCGACATATATATACTACCACGTCACGTATCTGGCTCAGTTCTGCCACCAGCCCACAGTTGAGGCCCTCACCGCTGCCAAGCGGATTCTTCACTATGCCTATTCCACCAGAGACTACACACTTGCTATGGCTATTGACTCTACAACACCCCGGCTCACAGCGTTCTGTGACTCAGACCATGCAGGAGACACTGCCACACGGAACTCGGTTTCCGGCTACTGTCTCTACTTTCACGGTATGCTCATTGACTGGTGGTCAAAGAAGCAGAAATCATGCACTGCCCTTCACTCTACAGAGGCAGCGTATGTTGCCATGTCAGAAGCCTGCACCTCCGCCCTGGCCATCTACAACACACTGACAGAGTTCTTCCCCTCAGCTGAGCCCATCATCACCATCAATGTAGATAACTCAGCAGTTCAGACTTTGGTCACTCAGCGGGCACTCTCTACTAAGCTCAAACACATTGCGGTTCGGTACCACGCGGTTAGGAACTGGTGTCAGGGGCCCCTCAGGAAGTTTATCCCGGTCTGGATTCCGACCGATGACAATCAGGCTGACATTTTCACTAAAGCCCTTCCTACCACCAAACACGGGGTTCCCATTATCGACAAGTTCACCGCCCGCCTCTTGGATATTAAGGACCGGGGTGTTAAGCTGAAGGAGAAACTACGAGCAGCTGAAGCACAGAAACTACATGCCCAGCAGCAGCAACTACAACAACAACAACGACAGGACGAGATTGTCTTAGCATCACTGCAGCGGCAGAACTTGATAGGGTGACCCGAGGCGAGGGAAGGTGGGCCTCTGCGAGCATGTCTATTTCTAAAGACCCGGAGGCACCAGTAGGACCAGTTCTTGCCAATGCAAATGCCTGATCTATGTTTGCTCCGTCTCCGAGTATATTGATATTGCTTGTTTTCATTACCATGCCACTGCCACCCACACCCACAGAATGTGGTGGTGTCACGGGGGACTAGATATATAGTACTGCCCCCTGTATGACATTCCTCGATGCATGTGACAGATGACTGCATTATTCGGCTCGAGACCGCGAGTCACAGCGATAGCGACCGCGAGTCGCAACGATAGTGACCGCGAGCCACGTGTTAGAGTACTCGAGCATTACCGTAACCGTACTCGTACAGCCTTGCAAAGCGCACGTAGCATAATAATAATAATAATAAAAATAATAAAAATAAAACATTTATGCTAGCAAAGGGGACAAAGTCCTGAGAGTGCGGTATCCCTGCAAAGCAGGCTAGTGAAAACAACAGGGGCTACTCCCTCTGCTATAGCGCGCCCACAAAGGGGCTCAGACCACTTTTCAGCAGGGTGACATCTAGAGCAAAAGCTAAGTGCTAGGCAAAAAACTCTAGAGGATGGAGAAGCAGCCATGGCCGGGTGAGTGGAGGGGAGGCTGAATCTGAGCACGGTGGGGGAGGAAGTCGAAGAATTAAGGGTATTTGGAGACGTTGAGGGAAGGGGAGTCGGGGGGTGGGCGAGGGGGAGAGGGGGAGGTGGAGGGGGAGGGGATGGGGGGAGGCAGCCCCCTCCCCTTGGGGGCACGGAACCATCTTCTATTGCAAGACTTTTGAAAAGTATTGCAGGAGGGTTTGAAGAAAGTCGTTTGACTGTTGCACAGCTTTTGTTTCTGTCATGGTTTCACTGCTCGAGATGTCAACTGTATGCGGGTCAGTGTTTAAGGTGGTGGTGGTGTTTAATAGAAACACGTCTCGCCTATTTTTGGTGTGTTGCCTACAAATTCTTGAAAGTTTTTAAAGGAGAGGTTCAATCTTGCCACGGGGAACACCTATCGTGTTGAGGACAGTACCAAAATGAGGAGGGAGGTATCCCATGAGTGTAAGAACTTTGGGCCATTTCACGGTGCTTATGAAGGGCTTGGAATTTGCGTTGGTGATTGTTGTGTCGTGGTGACCACCATAATAAGGCTCAACATCACTGATAAGCTACATAGACTCTCTTACTCTCATATGTTATATCTTTTACAAACATATATCACCGTTTCAGCCTCATATTTTTGCGTACAGCGATAGTATTAAAACACCGATATACAGAATATTATGTGTTTCAAACTATCAATTAATCTGCGTCATAGATAATCTCACAGTCAAAGATTTTGTTTGTGCATTTGGTTTTAAGGATTATTCTCCTTTGTTTGTGAGAGTGTTTCCTGCGGTATCCATATGTGCGAGGTTCGCAAGAGAGCTTTCCTTTGCCTGAGATGAAGTGATTATAAGCAGTGTAGATGGGTTTACCGTCTTTGTTTTCAGGATTTGGCTTTGTTGGATGTGCATCAACTTTCGGGAGGTGAGTTCTTAGAGAGTGTCGTATGGTCGAAATGGCTTTGTTATTTTCGTGTTTGGTTATCCTAGCTTCTCTGCCCGTTTGTGGTAGAATTCTAATATTTAGGTTTTCAAGTTCGTATAGTAGATCTCTGTTTAATTGTGCTGCCGAGAAGAATTTAGTGTTGTGCAGGATGTGAAAGGCTTTGTGGGCTAGTGTAAAATTGAAAATCCCCATGTTGTTCGGATGTACTCCCAGTTTCAAGGTTATGCGGTGCGCACTCAGGTCTTGAGGGAGGAGTGTGAGAATATCTTTTTGGTGTTTATTGGTAGGGATATCAAAATCACAATAAATAATCTTTCTTTCTGGAATGATGTGGACTGCGGTTGACCATATTTCATTGATCACAAGAAGATGAATTTGAATGTTGGTGTTATCCGTGTTCGAGGTGTGATGATATTTCCTATGTGATTCGATTGTTTCTGAAACAATTGTTTCATTAGTGGTGTGTGTCTTCCATTCCAGCCTAAAAGTTTCTATCAGAGTTTCTATCTGTTTTTTAGGTGTGGCACCTCTACGTGTGAGGATATGGTGGGCAGGTGAAGTCATATTATAGCCGCTGATTGCAACGTCATTTCCAGCGGGCTCCAAGTTTTTGAGCTCCAGTGTGTTGCAGGTATTATTGGCCATCAGCCCTAATTCTTTCCTCATTTCTAATCGGTATTTATGTATTTCCTTTTGCATTGTTTTGTCGCCATACTCCCTACTGCATAGGTCACATTTTAGGTGCTCGAAAAATGTGGTCTGATGTGAACCTCTGTTCCATTGGGCCCATCTGAAGGCGGTTTTTGCTACCCATGTGCCACAGTTGTATGTATCTGTTTGAAATGTATCCTTGCTAATGGTAATTGTGGATTCCTTAAATTCTGTGGTGGCTTTGAGATTTTTCAGCCAGGTTGTGAGTGCAACCACAATCATATTCATGGTTTCTCTTTCGGCTTTATCTGCGAGAAAGACAGATCCGCTGTCCGGCTAAGCTCGCTGAGAATCAAACTGATAATCACATAAACAGTGTCTGGCCGAGGCTGTATGCTCTCGGAAACCCAGACAGTGAAACAAGACTGTACTACTGTACTGTACTACTGTACAGTACAGTGCTAGGATGTCACGGACACGATACGGAAGCAGGGTCAGGCTAGGGGCTAGTCAGAGCCCATAATAACTAAGCCTAAACCCAAAGTCCAGCACACCACCCGTGGGTGTGACTGCCTAGCAAAGCAGGTACAGGATAATACAGCCACGAAATAATAAACAAACACCTAACATTCACTTCGGTGGAAACCGATCACTTCTAGCTGGGTGCCGGGGTCCTGACCCGGTCATCCCACTACTGGGCTAAAGCTAATCAAGCTGCCAGGATAAATGCTAAGAAACTCAGCCACTTTGAGGCTGGTCAGCGGGGCTGAGTTCAGCGGTTGGGATACAAGTATAGGAGAATCCCGAAGTGAATTGTAAGCTGCCTCCCACAAATTGAGCACCACCAGACCCAAGCGGGTAAGGTGGATCCGTAGCAGAAAGCACAGTAACAGAAAACTGTAAGGATTCCGAAAACACTGAAGAACTTAAACAAGTAGATTCCCACGGCGGTTTGAGCATTGAAGAAGCATACACAAGAACCCCATCGTCTGGCGGCCAATCACGGATGTCCAGAGAACCAGACGGCGGATCCGAAGCAAAGAGATCTCCAGTAGACCGACGGACGGCGGCTCCGGGCTCAACCAGGCCCCTGTCACCACCGCCCACGGTAACCAGAGATGCCGTAGCGCTGGCCAGCAAGGAGCAACAAAGTACAGAAGTCATTAATGCACATCGGAGAAAGCTCGGCGGAGTCCGCGGACGGTACACCGGAGCTGCTACTGGCGATGCTCCCCTGTCAGAGTCATGCTCAAGAGTGCCGAAGGAGCCAAAAGTCACTTGCTGCCCGCCGTCAAAGTCATCGTCAGAGCCTTGGTCATTGTCAGAGACTTCAGAGCCAATGTCAGAAGCCTCAATCCTCATGCCAGCAAATAGCGGAACCGGTGCAGAGTCGCCAAGCTGGAGTGACGGGACAGAGCCAGGCAAGCCGAGAGAGCCAGGGATAACCACTGGCGGGTCATGAGCCGCAGGCACACCACCAGCCACGAGTGCAGAGGGATGCCGAACCGCAGGCGGTGGCGGAATCGAGCCCCGTGCACCCGAGTGGAATGTGGCCAGACCAAACTGAGCCATGCCGTCCTCGTCAGCTGCCGCATCCTGAGCGGAAGCCGCCGCATCCTGAAAGTGCCGCAGAGATGTGGGCTCAGCCGTCACAAAAGAATTTGCCGACAGCTCGCACACCTCTGGGCGACCCTCCATCGTGCAGAGCGACTCGAAGGCATGCTCATCCCCAGCGTCATAGAACCGCTGGAAACGAACAGCCAGGCAGTCAATCTCATAGTCCTCAACTGCACCACAATAGTGGGCAGAGTGAGGACCGCCGTTGGGGCATTCAGCATGCCAGTGCTTCAAACCACTTTGTGCACACTCCGCATTTCTGCAGTGGGGCACGAAGGCACCGCTCTTCTTGTCAAATGAGACAGGAGGAGCGGTGCCAAGTGGCTTAACACCAGCACGATGATGCTTAGCAGCAGAGCGGGTAAGGTGCTTGCCCGCAGGCGGTGCCCCTTCCCGCTTCTGCCGCTTTAGGTCACGAATGTCCTGCTGCATGCGCTCCAGCTGCTTCTGCAGACTGGACAACGCCGCAGCCAGGTCAGACGCGCCATCGCCGAATGACAGAGCAGAAATAGGGGTGCCAGAGACTTTCAGGCCGTGGCGGAACTGCTCCCGCACACGAGCCTGAATAGTCAAAAGAGACACGCCCTGCCGCTGGTCAGCCCGAGCCAAGGAATTAGCCAAATCACGGTATAAAGCCGAATTGCCGAGAGCCTTGAGAAACTGCCGCTTCACCGCGTCCTCTGGCAAGTTGTGGGAACGCTGAACGTCCCGCAACAGGCCATTGAACTCACGGATGCCACGGTCGGCATCTCCGCTGCTGGGGATGCGAACCGCCAGCAACGACTCAAAAGAGTCAAAGGGCTCTGAGCGTTCCTGGAGCATGCGTACCACCTCAAGGGCAGCACGCTTGCCATCTCCAGGAACGTCAGACCCAGAGGCCTCAAGCCAATCACGAGCAGGCGAGCCAGGTCGAGCCAGAAAGGTCAGAGCCGAGAGCAGCAGCTCATTCGCCTCATGCCTAGCCTCAACAGCCACGTCAGCCAGGTCAAAGAGGGGAGCAAACGCCTGCGACTGGAGCAAGAACTGTGCGCGCAACTCATGCATGATTTGTGAAAAAATGTCGACTGCGTCTGTCTCTGTTCCAGCGAAGCGGTCCGATTTGTCTCCGAGAATTTTCGTGGCAACGATTTTGGCGACCTTCCTGTCAAAATTTTCTCGAGCCACCTGCTGACATTTCTCAAGATTTTCTCTCGCAGCTGCGGTGGTCGGAGCTGGCAGCTGCGGTGTTTGTGGTGTCGCTGAGTGCTGTGCACCCACATCATCAAAAATCGTCTCTAATTTACGGACGCGAGACCGCGTCATTCTATTTTGCCGTAGCAACCATGATGGAGAGACAGTGGAAAGGTCGAGCTAAGCAGGGTGGTGGCATAAAATTGTCACAGCGGCCAGATATTCCGTAGAAGCCTCAGCAGAACAGATCAAAATCCACAGGTCGTGAGCGTAAGCATGAGAGCGGCCAAAATCCGCAACGTGTGGAGCGACCTCGCCAGAGCTAGTGGCACACGAAGCAAATCAACTCTCGTTGCGACGATACTGCTGCAAAAAAAATAACCCGTCACAAATTGCTGATCTCCTGCGCAGCGAAGGCGAGCACAAGGCGTGCCGCCATCACTGCCAAGCTAAAAGGCCATACCGCGAGAATAATACACCACCGCCCAAGTGGGCGCTCAACCCCTCCTACGTCCTACTTAGCCGAACATGGCAACAGCAAGGCGCTGTGCCATCATCAGAATCACCGGAAAGCCGGTGCGGGCCATAACCTGCGAGAAAGACAGATCCGCTGTCCGGCTAAGCTCGCTGAGCATCAAACTGATAATCACATAAACAGTGTCTGGCCGAGGCTTTATGCTCTCGGAAACCCAGACAGTGAAGCAAGACTGTACTACTGTACTGTACTACTGTACAGTACAGTGCTAGGATGTCACGGACACGATACGGAAGCAGGGTCAGGCTAGGGGCTAGTCAGAGCCCATAATAACTAAGCCTAAACCCGAAGTCCAGCATTATCTCCAAAAGGGTCATATATGTAAGCATCTATTTTTCCAGATGATGATAAGCGGATCATTATGAGACGCCAATATATATTGTCACACACGCCTATTTGTGTGTGGCCATATTTTTTGAGTCTGTTAATGAGTTGTGTGAGTTTTTGGTCCTCCACTGTCGTCTTCAACATCATGTCCGTGAGGTCCATGGGGGCAATGGTACTCGGGTCCCGTATTTTCATGGCATCACCAACATGAGTTGCATTTAATCACCCCTTTTCCGAGAGAAGTGATTCCGTAGCCATTATATTTTCATCTACTGCATTATCTACGGTGCTTGCTCCACCGCTTAACGCTGATCAGGTTCAGGCATATTATGTTGTTTGGTGACGTTATTCTTTTTACGGTGAATTTTATGTTTCGTTATTCTTAGAGGTGATTTCATTTTAGATTTCTTTGTATTTTGGGTCCGTGTCCTCTCCCAAAGCCATGCCATTTTGGGGTTTTGAATCATATATTTCAAGGCGCTCTTGCTTATCCTTTTGCAGGCCTTAGGTCTCTTGTGGGTTAGGTGTATTATGACTCTAGGCCCCGGGAAATATTGTTTAGGGTTCAGCTTCATTTTGCTGAGTCCCGCCATTAAATGAAGAAACATGATAGTGGGCCCGTAAGTGGTTGTTTGCAGTTCTGCTTGTGTTTTAATATTTTCCTCACATCTCAAGAGGTGTCGCATTATGTAATATGTCATAATTATGCTACCACTTATGTGTTTATCAATTATTACCTCCATTTAAAATATATATATCGGTCCGTGCTGGGTTTACTATGTACAGACTTAAGTTCTCGAGGTCGTGTCGTGAGAAAGCCCCCGTTGAGCTCTGCAAGGCGCGCTGTCGCTCTCTCCATTTGCCTCATCAACTTCTGCTGAGGTTGCGTAAGGTCATCGCGCCATCCTGAAACGCAGCAAAGGCGTTCGCGCGTACGCCTGCTGCGCGTGCAAATCATCTATACGCCTCTGGCACAAAACTGGATCGGTAAACCACTCCATAATCAATATACAATATACTATTGAAAATATACGATACGCTGAAAAAACTTACGGTGTTAAACGAGTCCACACAAGATTCGTACAATAACACGGCAAGAAGCCTTCTCAGTCGTACCGAAGCTGGCCTCTTAGGCCTCCGACTGATCAGAAAACCTCAGTTTTCAGATCCGCTCCGTATGACAGTCATACTGCCTGTCATACTACACTGATCAGAAAACCATCAGTTATCCGCAGCACTAGCTAGGGGACTGCTAGGGGACTGCTAGGCGGGACTGCTAGGGGACTGCTAGGGGACTGCTAGGGGTAGCTAGGGGTGGGTGCTCCGCCGAGCTATAATAAAAGCAAAAAGGTTAACCAGGGTTCGGCGATCGCGAAATTTTGCGATACGATCACCTTGATCGCGATCAGATCGTATAAGTCAAACATACGATCAGCTTGCCCAAAAAACTGAAATTTATACGATCATGATCGCGATCAGATCGCGATCAGATCGCGATCAAGCACTGAAAATCGGGATTTTCGCGCGCGCGGCGTAAATTACGCGTAAATTACGTATTTCGGGCCTTGTGAGTTTTACGCGTAACACGTAACACGCCATAGGAATCTCACCCAAATATAGGCTGAAATTCAGCCTATATATGAGCTGAAATTCAGCCTATATATGAGGCTATATATGAGCTGAAATTCAGCCTATATATGAGCTGAAATTCAGCCTATATATGAGCTGAAATTCAGCCTATATATGAGCTGAAATTCAGCCTATATATGAGCTGAAATTCAGCCTATATATCACCTGAAATTCAGCCTATATATGAGCTGAAATTCAGCCTATATATGAGCTGAAATTCAGCCTATATATGAGGCTATATATGAGCTGAAATTCGGCCTATATATCACCTGAAATTCAGCCTATATATGAGCTGAAATTCAGCCTATATATCACCTGAAATTCAGCCTATATATCACCTGCGAATTCAGCCTATATATATATATATATGACCTGAAATTCAGCCTATATATGAGCTGAAATTCAGCCTATATATGAGGCTATATATGAGCTGAAAATCGGCCTATATATCACCTGAAATTCAGCCTATATATGAGCTGAAATTCAGCCTATATATCACCTGAAATTCAGCCTATATATATATATATATATATATATATATGACCTGAAATTCAGCCTGGTAGCACTTCACTTGTGTCGCATGATCTTTTATTTTTGTCGCACCATGCGACATATCAATTATATTCTGGGACGACAAAAGTGAGTACGGGACTCATTATTGTCGCAGTGCGACAAACAGTGAGTCCGGGGCTGATTATTGTCGCAGCGACACAAAGAAGACTATATTTTTGAACTGAATCTACAAAACTTATACAAAAGATTATGGAGTATACCATATCACAGTTTACGGAAGAAAAGAAACAATTTGACAAGCTAGCATATGCAAATTAACTAACAATTGGCAGGGAAATGTGCTCACGTTAGCACAGCATGCACTATTTTCTACTCTATTTTAATTACATAACTATGCTTATACATCTTAACAATAAATGTGCAGTGCATACTGTTATTAAGTCAGGTACAAACAAAACAAATCCTATAAAAGATTGACTTCTAAGTTCTAAAATCTAAAGGCTAAGCAGGTTGCTGGATACAGCAACATGCAATTCGCCAGCGATAAAGGTGAACCTGAATTACCTGCACACAGCGAATGCGAAAACGTCAGAACGAAGTGAAAAAATATTGCAATCATCACAAAAACACGCAGGCAAATACGCATTGGAAGCCAATAAGCAAAATAATTCAACACTCTTCACAATTTCCACACCGTAACATGCGTCTCGCCAACGAGCATGAGATATTTGAAATACCTGCACACGGTAATCGCAAACAGGTCAGAAATAAAATGAATAACAAAACCAAACGTACACGCAACGACCAACAGCACACATGCGAAACAGGCGTTCAGGAATGCGAAACAGGCGTTCAGGAATGCGAAACAAACGTGCAGGAGTGCGGCGAAACAGGAAAACGTGAAAAGTATCCTGCAAAATTACGGAGGGAAAAGTCAGTGAGAGAGGTGGGGCTCGAACCCACGCTGCACAAACTGTGCAGACATCGCCCTCGAAAAATAGACTCACCACAGGAGAAACAGAACGAATACAAAACAGAAGCTCGAAAACCAAAAGTAAATTCCTGCAAAATATCAGTCAGTGAATGCTTGCGACAACATCAAAACGACGGGCAGCGGCACAGCCCGTCAGCCGGCCTACAAGAATGCCGCCAGCAATACCCGAATGTTGCTGGGGGCGTCACACATATAGCAAAAACGAACGCGACCTGTAGAACAATGAAACACAACTCTGCAAGGATGTTAGGATATACCGGAAATTAGTTAGTATGAAGGGAAAAAATACATGCAGCAGTACAAAGCAGGGCACAGCAAAAAACATTGTGAGGTGCGCCGCTAAACGAAAGGGTCAAGAATGAATGTGAGAGTCAACATCGAGATATCTCATATGTGAAATCAGCCAGCCGCGGCCCGCGTGGGTCTCACCGGTGAACCGATTTCGCCATGACATGACATGCGTTGCCATGTCATGTAGTCACACAGTGGGATTCCATTGTTCCCCTTCTGTCCCATTTTACACCTGTTCTCGACAGGTGTAAAATGGGACAGTAGCAGTAGGGGACGGTACAGTATGGTTTCGGGTACTGTATGGCATTCAACTGTGACACTGCCATGTCAGCATGTCTGCCAGGTGAATTTTTGTTGTCGTGTCGCAAACCCATGCCATGTCAGCATGTTGCGAAAGTCTGGAACCAGTCGCATCGCATTTGTAGCGAGGGAGCCACACTTAAGGGCTTTTTGTGGTGCAGTTTTTTAATTTACCAATATATAAATCGAAACTGATCGCGTCGCTGATTGGCTTATCCATCGTCTGCAAAACCATCTCGTTTTTGTCGTGTGATCCCTTTCCCTTGTCGTCCCATATTCATGGTGCCTATCTCAGGCGCTCGCACTTCTTATTGGCGGTTATGGGCGATCAGTCCAAAACATCTCATGTAAAACACCCTGAAATCTGTAGCACGTGCGCCTTCTATAATTATACAAAAAAACGTGCTCCTTGTACGTGCACAGTCAGCTTATGGTATTTCGCGTGTGACCCATATTCATGGAGTTTATCTAATCTCATGGCTCCTCTGATTGGCGATCAGTCGGAAATATCTTTTATACGCCATCTGAAATCTGTCTTGCTGATAACTTCTGCATGAATATCCATAATTCGATACTACGCCCAGGAATATTCTATGCGTCTCTGATTGGCGGCAATGCTCCACCGATTTGTATAACTCTCCTGCTTGCCATCTTAAGGTGACCGGTGTGGACTGCAATATAATTATATATGGGCGGTTACTCCCGATCTGACAGGGAAATCACACTGTTTCCGTAAAAAAGGGCCCCAAAGGTGGACAGTTCTGGTAGTATCGTGTGCGTCGATGTCACTTTTTCCAGGAAAACCTGTTTCGCTCCTATAAGGGAAACGCAGGACCTTGCAGCTTTTTTTTGAAAAAGCTGCGAACCGTCGGTGTATAATGTTGAGTATAATCGGATCTGTTTGCGACACGACCAAAAAAATACACCTCGCGACACAAAAAAGGCGCTTCCTATATATAGCCTATATATGAGCTGAAATTCAGCCTATATATGAGGCTATATATGAGCTGAAATTCAGCCTTTAGGGCAAGGGGAATGGGGAAACAAGGCAACCAAGTGATCCTTAACACAAAGCCAATTATCATTTATCAATATTGATAGAAAGTGTTACTTCAATACACCTTCGTTCGAGGGATGAGACATTATTTCATGAAATATTGCTACTTGTACAAATATTACTTCCAAGTGCCATATATGAAATATGTTAAGCACACTCGTCATCATCACGAGCTACGGACATCGCAAACTGCTGTCTACTAAGATGGTTGAAGTTGGCACGCATGTACTCCATGTAGTGCCGATTCATTCTGAGCACTACAATCATCTCCAATTCCTCATCTCCTAAAAGCGTGTTCCCATCATGCAACACTTGGTTTGCACAAGACAAAACCCTCTCTGCAAAACTCTCTGCATTCAAGGCACCCAGTTGCCCTACCGAGCAAGAAGCCATCACTGGTAGATATCCATATTCACCCGTCTCCTGTAAGGCATTGTACAGCTGCCCAATAGGCAGCTTCAGCAAATGGTGAAAGAGGTCAGGCTCACTAGGCAAGTCTGCTGCAGGGAACTGTGCCGCCCAGTCGATGCTCTGCTTCCTCCACTTCCCAAACACTGTCAAAAACTCGGCTTCCAAGTTCTTGGCTTCAAGAACCAAATCCACAGCCCGTATCTCCCCTCCCACTTGTTCCTCCACAACACTCAGCACATCCACATCGTCCCAACCACTTGAGCCATAGGTGTGCCCGCACAACACATGCACACTTGCGTGCAATCGAGCTCGATCCGGTAGTGCTACCCTTGTGCGACCTAGCCAAGTGTTCAACCGCCCTAGTAGTGATCCAAGAACCGGGTTGGCCGCGTTTATTGGGGGGATAACGACACAGTTTCATAAGGTGATTGCAAAATTGTCCCTCTCCGATTTGCTCCAAACAAACGTGCGTGTAGTCCCCTAAGTCGTGATCACCGCGCAACCTACGGATAGAGTCCCAAACGGTCGAGGTTGACTTGCGCTTGGTAGGAGTGTTGTTCTTAATGAACTCAGGATCAATGGGCGCGTGAGGGTCAACTTCGGGCTTGCCAGAATCAAGCTCAGCGGTTTGCTCAAGAAGCTCAACAGACTCGACCTCACTGACTATCACGACGAGCGCCTTGCTGTTTTCAGACTCAACTGCAGGTCGCCAGTACGTCACAGACCGTCTCCATCTCACTTTCAGGGTTTAACAGTGACTGAAATTCTGCCTCGGTCTCCATGTCCATCATACAGTTCAAACACGGATATATGAAAGAAGCAGCGACGGCCTCCACGCTCCACGCAAGCCAAGGGGTCGGTTCTGCTGCCCACGATGAAGCAATGAGACTAAGAAAAGCGCCGGAACACCTACAGAGTAAAACCCGATTTTTGATCGCGATCATGATCGCGATCAGATCGTATAATCACCAAAAATAGGGGTGATCGCGAACAGACCATATTTTATACGATCAGGCCTGTTCGCGAACTGATCGCGATCATGATCGCGATCATGATCGCGATCAATTTTGCGATCGCCGAACCCTGAGGTTAACCCATCCAACGTTTACGTTATTTTATACGTTTTGTTTCTTTTTCCACGAGCAACAACAGTCGACTCGAGTAAGCGGGAGGAACTGAGCACATCTAAATGCGTTCTAGTTCTAACGTGTCAGGAGTCTAGAGTGTTGTCAGGAGTGTTAAAAACATCAAACGCCTTGTGGAAATTTCGAGGAAATGCTAGGAAGAAATTAAGAGTAATAATTTTGCAGCTGACATTGTCATGGCAAGCATCCTCCGCGTTTACTCCTATTGCGAAAACCTGTTGCAAAAGTTTCTTACGCATGTCTTGCTCTGCGCGTGACCGGAATTTGTAGGCGTTCGGGATAGTACACAGCTAAATGTGCGCATTTATATGCTGCCTCAATCTAGACATATAGTTTGGAAACAGCAGCAGCTTCGGTTTTGCCAAGCGCGGCTGGGTATTTGGAGAAAGCATATTGCAGTATCGTACTTGTGAACCGGGCGTGGAATATAGAAAAAATAGTCTTCACCTCAATAGATTTCACGACTAAAAATTTGAAGCGGACTGTTGTGACCCGAACGATATGCAAAGTCGTTGGCTGGAAATCGTTTACATCGATTGAACTGTCCGAGAATTTGTGCGTTGGGTGCAGGCGCGGTGAGCACGATGGTTTCCCAGACTTGACAGCCACCAATCACGCATCGATTCACACGATATCTGAAGAGCAAGCCAGCTGCTGACGGCGGCATAAAAAATGGTGCGTCCTGTGTTGAGTGCGCCTTCGCTAGTCTCGGATGTAAGCTCTTGAGCCAAAGTTGACACGCCAAGATGAGAAGAGGTCGCCCTACGGCGCATGGCTGACCACCCCTCGCCCAGAATTTAGAGGGTCATCCTGCTCTGCTCAGACGAGATCAGAGCATATTGCGCTGCACTCAACACTTCTTTTTCTCTTAAGCCTGCGGGGATGGAGCACCCAAACAGGCGCTGGCTGAGGCAGCCAGAGACACCAAGCTACAGAACTCCCCAGACGAAGACCAGTTTCGCAATGGCCGCACCTGTGAGGGCCCTCATGCGGTTTGCGAGAGTGCGCAGCAGCCCGGATGTAATGAACCTAAACCAGCGGTACGACCCCTGCGGGAAAGGCCGACACCCACTTTCTTCCCAACCGCTTGCGGTCACGGTCTTCCGCTTGACCGCCGCGCAGTCATGCTTCTGCGAGGTGGGATAGTTTTTTCTTTAGCTTGTTCAAAGGCTGTCAGGAGCCTTCGGGCCACCGCGTCACGCGCTTCTACTTTTCCTTGCCACGGCTCAGGTGCAGCGGCAGTCGCCGGTGCAGTTGCCTCAAAGTGTAGCGCAGTTTCGCTTACTTCACCTCGATTCCGCCTATGGTCTGCGCGGTCGAGCCAAGGAAGAGCGCTTTGCGCGAGATTGGCACGTGGCATCCCGTGAATGGGGCGCTTCCTTGTATCAATGTAAGAATCCGAACGAGAGCTCCACCACTTTCACCAAACAGAGCGCTCGAAACCAATCTGCTTGCCCTGCACTAGCCGCCTCAGGATCTCGCCACAATGTTATCCCCGTCCCCCCCCCTAGCTCAGGAGCAGGTGCACGTGCGCTTGCAGGCTTCTGTACCCGGCTGGATTCTCATCTGGACCTTCCTGTCGACGCCCGTCATCGTCTTCTTACTCACGCACACCGCCCTTGGCTTCGGGCACAAACTCTACAGCAAGTAGCGGCCCCATCTCTGCCCCTGAGCCTCCCGCGCCTGCCTCCCCCAAGCCGACCCACACATGCTTTGTGCCAGTGGCGACTGCCTTGACTTGCAATTGGGACCTGTCATAATACACCTTCCCCCTCGTTCTTGTATCCCGCCGCGTGCCTTTAACCAAGCGATGGCATCATGAACCACCTGCTGGTCAGGCCCAGCCAGGTCTCGGGAGTGTCTTGCCGCGCCCGGCTGGCTCACAGGAGGCCTCTCTCGGGGCTTCCCGTCAGAGCTCCGCGCCCCGAGGCTGAGGCGGGAGGTCGGGGACGCGGCCTGCAGGTTGGCCCAGCACTACGACATTGCGTACTACATGGGTGCTGCCCTGCTTCTCCGAGCTCCCAAGCTGGCATGCTTGTTTTGCTCGCAGTGCCACGTGGCACATGCGACCTGAGCTCTTGCCGCTCTCCTCATCCTCTGATGAGGCGTGGGGTTGCGAAAGGGTGTTGAGGTATGAGGAGTGGGGTTGCGAGAGGGTGTTGAGGTATGAGGA
>LGRX02027523.1:0-73004 GCA_001247695.2 Cymbomonas tetramitiformis | reverse complement strand
TGGGTATGGGTATGTTGATGCATTTGAGCATAGTGCATGCCCCGGTGCATAGCACGGCTGCACAGCCCGTGGAGATAGCTTTCCAATGATATATGACACTTAGGGGTGACTTGGAGGCCTCTAGACGGCCCGCGCGCTTAGGGTGGGAGGGGTACGTAGAGCACCCCCCCCCTCCACACCCTGAATCTGCTGTAAGATTGGGTATGGGTATGTTGATGCATTTGAGCATAGTGCATGCCCCGGTGCATAGCACGGCTGCACGGCCCGTGGAGATAGCTTTCCAATGATATATGACACTTAGGGGTGACTTGGAGGCCTCCACACGGCCCGCGCGCTTAGGGTGGGAGGGGTACGTAGAGCACCCCCCCCCTCCACACCCTGAATCTGCTGTAAGATTGGGTATGAGTATGTTGATGCATTTGAGCATAGTGCATGCCCCGGTGCATAGCACGGCTGCACAGCCCGTGGAGATAGCTTTCCAATGATATATGACACTTAGGGGTGACTTGGAGGCCTCCACACGGCCCGCGCGCTTAGGGTGGGAGGGGTACGTAGAGCACCCCCCCTCCACACCCTGAATCTGTGAGATATAATATACCGTATTATATCGGAGTGGTCACTGATAAGTTTCTCATACAAGTGTCAACTGATTATAAAGGTAAACGAATATATAATGCATCTGTGACCTAGGTATCTGTCACCAAGTACTGTACGAGTACTGGTACAGTCGAACGGAGTCATGCACGGTATGACCTACGGTGCACTGAATCCAGCACACCACCCTGTAACTGTACGGAGTGCTGTTCAGGTGGCAGAGAGCGGCTCACAGACAAAGTCCAAAGTTCCGAAACAACAAACAGCTAGAAGCTGGAAACCGCTAGAGGGAGGCCTGTGCCTTAGCCAGGGCGGTCCCTTCCTAAAACTGCTGCTAGGTAACTGCTAACAAGCTAAGTTCCTCTTGCTCACAGCTCAATCTTGCAGATACTCAGCCACTTTGAAAGTGGTCTACAAAGTTGCAGAGTTCACCAGAGTCGAAGAAGTTGTCAGTGTCAAAGAAGTTCAACCAGAACCAGAATCCAGAAGTCATAATCCAGAACCAGAGTCCAGAAGCCAGAGTCCAGAACCAGAAGTCAGAAGCCAGAGTCCAGAAGTCAGAGTCAGGAAAAGATTCGTAGGGCAAAATTATGAATTCCGAAAATTGAAAATCAGAATTCAAACCTGCCGAAACCTCAGAAGAAAAGGAAATGCCGAAAGTAAAAACGTACGGCAAGGCAGATAGACTGTTGGCAGTCACCCCAGTGGGATGTACCGCTGCGGTGAATTCAGGGGCTCGATCGAGCACCACCGAACCCTGAACCGCTGACACACATGCAAGACACATGAGTGCGGGCAGGGCTAGGGATGCAAAAGAGAAGACTCTCGGCAATGTTGCCACACCGACACGTGACCGTGTAGTCGGTGGGGCCGAGGGAATCTCGTCTCCGGAAAAGGAATAACTGTCGGAGCCGTCGTCATCGTCGATCACGGAAAGCTCTCCCGGGTGAATCGAGCCGTGATAAGGCTCAATCGAACACAAATTAAGGGAAGGGTCAGAGCACGCGGGCATCACCCGGTCCATAAAAGACACTCGTAGCGGTTCCTCGAAAGGAGATCCGAAAGAAGCGGGGTCCGATGCCAAAATAGGGTAAAGCCCCGTGTCGATCTCGCGATTGGCAGGTGGTGGCGCATCGCACACCACCTGCGGCACAGACAAAGTGCCGATGTGCAGCGGTGGTTGCTCACCAGATGCGGTAGCACCACCGACTTTTGCAGCCGCAGCCGCAGACCGTAGGGATGCAAGGACGCCTCGTGCATCTGAGAGCACACTCCCCATGCCGCCGTCCGAAGCAACTTGACCCAAGCCCGCATAGTGTGCACGCAATCCCACGTCGTGCCGTACCAGATAGGTGAAAGGCTCAGGATCGGTACGCACCAGTGGCCGGTCGTGCTCGTGGCACAGGTCAGCGAAGTCCTCGTCGTTCTCGTTGTCGAAGGCGGTCTGGAAGGCCGAAACCACCTCGTCCAAGTCCATGGCGGCATCACAAAGTTCCACATCACACGAACCACACACCATCGGGCAACGTGCCGTGTCGTGAAAGTGCCCAGGGCAGAGGGGGCACTCCTGTACGAAGGCCGAGGATGCGGAGTGAAAAGAAATGCTCCTAGCACCCTGCGGCTTCATGCCTTGAGGCCAATTCCCGCCCTTCGGGAGTGGGGATGCCGCGAAGCGTTGCTTCCATCCCACGTGACGATTACGTCCGTGAAACTTACCGTCGGTCCGACGGTTCCGCTCGTCGCGCCACTTGGACGGTGGAAATTTCACACCACCGCCCCCATGCCTACGGTGAAAATCACTCCGTGGCGGCGGTGTGTCGGGTGCAATCCCGCGCTCGTCATTACGGAGGGAGGTGAGTAGGGTAGAGGCCTCACCAATGATACGAGCGAACTCCTCGAGGAAGTCCGAGATGTCACCCTGTCCGTCACCTGCGTAAGCCAATCCGAGAGGCGTGTGCGTCGGGACAGGCGCGGCTGTCTTGTGGCGGGTGGGAGGGCCATTAGGGTTCGCACACCACCACACCTCTAGAACGTGAGTGTACACCTCCTCGATGCTCACCTTTGCCAACTCGGTGTCCAGGCGGAGCGGGGTGATCACCTCCTTGTAAAAGTCGGCGTCCAGCGCTGCCAGGAGCTGCCTTTTGGCTGCTTCGTCATCCAGGGGACCCGCTCCGCTAGCCGCGATAGCTTTAAGACACTCGTCAAATTGGGCAACCAAGGGCTCAGGGTCATTAGACGACCCAAAAGAAATGCCTAAGAGCTCCTCGTGATGGCGGAGCGGCCGATGCCCAGGCGGCAGCAGCCGCTTGGTGATCTCCAGGAGGGCACGCTTACCGTCGCGCGGAGAGATCCGAGCCGAAGCGTCAACCCACCTTCGAGCTGGAGAGTGGGGCGTTGTCAAAGAGACTAACGCACGAAGTAAAATGTCGTTGAAGATCGGGTGAACCTCCTTGGTGACGTCCACGAGGTCAAAGATGTCCTCGTTGGCGCTGTCCTTGTTGACAAACGATGCCTCCAAGGCAGTAACCAAGGAGTCCCAAAGAAGTTGTCGATGAGGTTCACTTCCGGAAAATGAGGACGCCTTAGTACCTAAGGTGTCCTTTGCAACACGCTTCACAACGTCAATGTCCCAAGATGATTGCAAAACGGCATTGCCGCGTGTTCTGTCAGCAGCAGCGAGTGCGATATTCGCTGACTGCGGGGTGCTCTTATAGCGAGCACCCACGTTCCTAGCAAAGATCGAGTCAAGGCGCATTCTAGCGCCCATGGCAGGTGTACCAACCGAAGATGTAGTCATCAGACTAAATTCCTATAGGAGGGGGGTTGGGGAAAAGGCGAGGCGCAAATTGTAAGGTGGCGGGCGACCGTAATGCAGTTGCGGAGTGAGGAGAAGAAGGGGTCGAACGAAATCAACGAAGTCGATACGCGGCGGCCAAGGAGATGTTGACAGGGTTGATCAAGCCCAGTCTAAAACAAAATCCAACGCGGACACCCGAAGAAGTTGCCGAAAATCCCAACTCGCAATCTCACCGCAACATGGTGCAAACCGCGCGCCCTAAAGTGGCCAATTCAACACCTCGCGAGGCCCCAACGCCCCGCCAAGCGGAAAAGTTTAGCCGATCATGGCAAAGTCAGCAGTGATAAAAGCGGGGTAATACCCCATAACCTGTGAGATATAATATACCGTATTATATCGGAGTGGTCACTGATAAGTTTCTCATACAAGTGTCAACTGATTATAAAGGTAAACGAATATATAATGCATCTGTGACCTAGGTATCTGTCACCAAGTACTGTACGAGTACTGGTACAGTCGAACGGAGTCATGCACGATATGACCTACGGTGCACTGAATCCAGCAGAATCTACTGTAAGATTGGGTATGGGTATGTTGATGCGTTTGAGCATAGTGCATGCCCCGGTGCATAGTACGGCTGCACAGCCCGTGGAGATAGCTTTCCAATGATATATGACACTTAGGGGTGACTTGGAGGCCTCTAGACGGCCCGCGCGCTTAGGGTGGGAGGGGTACGTAGAGCACCCCCCCTCCCTCCACACCCTGAATCTGCTGTGAGATTGGGTATGGGTATGTTGATGCATTTGAGCATAGTGCATGCCCCGGTGCATAGCACGGCTGCACAGCCCGTGGAGATAGCTTTCCAATGATATATGGCACTTAGGGGTAACTTGGAGGCCTCTAGACGGCTCGCGCGCTTAGGGCAGGAGGGGTACGTAGAGCACCCCCCCCCTCCACACACTGAATCTGCTGTAAGATTGGGTATGGGTATGTTGATGCATTTGAGCATAGTGCATGCCCCGGTGCATAGCACGGCTGCACAGCCCGTAAAGATAGCTTTCCATTGATATATGACACTTAGGGGTGACTTGGAGGCCTCCACACGGCCCGCGCGCTTAGGGTGGGAGGGGTACGTAGAGCACCCCCCCGCTTAGGGTTGGAGGAGCCGCCAACATTGCGAGGTCAGATGTATTGCGGGAGGGGGTGGGAGGGGGGGCACCATTGCCCCCCCTGTCGCCAGCGGGGCACTCCACAAGCAAGGGTGCTTGCTAAGTCTAAAATTGTTATGATTATTTGAGAGGCAGAGCGACGAAATTAAATGATGGTGCTCCCCTTCATCCACCCCCACAGGCTTGGTGTATAGACCCATCAGATTCGGTGGTGGTCATTGCTACCTCCGCATTCCTATTGGCTTCCAATGAGTCGCAGGGGCCCTACGGGTGCTCCACTGAATATAAGAATCACCGAAAATAAGAATTTTATAGGACGGACGGTGTTTCGGGGGGCTGCGGACCCCCCTCAAACTTGATGATAAGAAATTCGGATTTTTGAAATAAGAATCCGGATGGACGGTATTATTGATCTAATTAGCATGTGATCGCAACAGTAATTACACCCAAAATTCTCTAAAATAAGAAGATCCAAGGATGGACGGTATTTTCTATCTAACTCGCACGCGTGATCGCCGCGGTAATTACACCCGACAACCTCTAAAATATGAAGATCCCCAACGATTCAATTGGATATCGGCTCCAACTCGTGATAATCACGGGCTCTTTATATATAGCTAATGAGTTCGTTGGGGACTTGCATGAGCTTAAGAGTCAACATAATACAACACAACTTAGATGTCCCAGCTAGCGCACCGATGATACATGCTACCTCAAGAACCGAGCTAAGAGCATATACTTAGCAGGGCGTGGTATCGAAGTGTTTTTGGCGTATTGATATTTTTTCGATATCGCAAAAATCATATTGATCAATATCAATATATCGGCTAAGGGTATTGATCAATATCAATATATTCCAGCCGTATATCAATCAATATCAATATTCCAAGGTTGAATATCAATCAATATCAATATTCCAAGGTTGAATATCAATCAATATCAATATTCTAAGCGGGAATATCAATCAATATCAATATGTTACCCGTTCTCACAATATATCAATATATTGATATATTGATACTAGCCAATGTCAATTTACTCAATTACTGAACAGGCAAGCAAGCAAGACACAGTATGTTGATTTGAGTAATAATTTACTCAATGTTTAGTAATGCCATCAATGAATGCTGAATGGTACCTTCATCCAAACATTTCCTAAGGTCTGAGTGCATGAAACTAACTTTTGAAAATGCTCTCTCTACCCCTGCTGAAGAGGCTGGCACTGCAAGAAACTGGCGTGCCATTCTACTTAAGTTGGGAAAGTCTTTTGCATGCCCTTTCCACCATTCAAGCAGGGCGGTATCAGGTGGCACATCTGGTAATAGCAAATATCTATCAAACTCATCACTAGACACTTCCACCACTGTGGCTTCTTCCTCACATTCATCATCAGAGTCCGCAAGGAAAGATGCGACTGTCACCACAAGCTACACCATCTTTGCCTTTGGCCTTTTTCCTAGCCTCTACCGCTTCTTGCTCTTGCACAGGCAAAGGCCGCCAGTCCTTCTCCCAAGCATGCCGCGCCCAGCTCACTGCTTGCTCTTTACTAAGGCCACCTGCCAAATAGCAACAGGGCTCACAATCAACTTAAAGGGGGCATATAGCAAAATTAAGACACAAACATAAAACAACAAGATTCACGAAAAACATCATGCTAGTTTTGTGACAAGCCAATCCCGGCGCCCCCGAAAAAGAGGACAAGGTTGCTTTAGCCCGAGCTGTACTCACATACAGTCCCTTGCGAAGGCCTTGGCTGCCATGGAACAGCTAGTCACAAAACTAGCATAACACAACCGGGCATGAACACTACATACAGAACACAGTAACAAACAGTAAACATAAACAGAAACACTAAACATAATCACCTTTATTCCAAGAGGTTGCTCCCTTGAACTTAAAACTCTTGTATCGAAAAACATCATGCTAGTTTTGTGACAAGCCAATCCCGGCGCCCCCGAAAAAGAGGACAAGGTTGCTTCAGCCCGAGCTGTACTCACATACAGTCCCTTGCGAAGGCCAACAGCTTGTGGATGGAGTCCAAGGCCTTGACCTAATCAACATCATGCACCTCACTACTTGAGTATCGCTAACGAATATCGAAGGAAGACGGACTACTTGAAAAAATGTTCACACAAGAAAACGATACACACCAACACGGTTTTGAAGGACAATACCTTATGAACAACTGGCGGTCGATTCCGGGTGGTCGCTCCTCTCGAGCCTACTTTATGCCAAGTCGACGACTCGCTCGCCACCATTTCAGTCTCTTTCACGAGCTCATCGATTAAGTCGTCCACAAGAGAGCCTTCGTATTCATCAACAATACTCTCCACGTTCGAGGATGACTTCTTGTGACTAGACGCCCTAGGATGCTTAAGTTTCTCATGCTTGCGCAGAGCGTCGACACTATCATAGGCTTTGATACAATGACGACATGAATGCTTTTTACCAAGCTCTATCGACAAAGGACCACCTTGTTTGGACGTAAAGAATTTGAATAGCGTGCTGCGGTGCATGGTTCAAAGTAACGTGCACACTGTTGGAGAGCATACTGTTTCCACAGCTGACCACGGAAAAAACAAGAGCGCTTGCAAGCTGGTCCGTAAATCCGAAATGTAATCGTAGCCGATGGATATTCTCCTTGAGTTCGCTACGGTATTGCAACCATTCGATCGAACATCCGGATTCTTGGAACGGCTTGGTCATTAAGCTCTAATTACCAGTAATTAACACAATCGAGCATGTCAGAATTTAAGGAGATTCCCGTCCATTTGCCCGATTTAATTACTCCGTCCACCACCTTATATTCGGTGGAGCACCCGTATACAGAACAGTACGAGTACTCATTGTTGTAACTCTCGCCGAGGTCCCTGTGACGAGAAGGTGACACGAGCTTCGGCCGCGGCCGCTGCGTGGCGCGGCGGCCGATCGCGATTCTCAACAGACACCATGAAAAGCAGCTCGTAAGCTGAACCTCCGGCTTCCACTGAAAAAGAACTGATGGTTTTCTGATCAGTGTAGGATGACAGGCAGTATGACTGTCATCCGGAGCAGATCTGAAAACTGAGGTTTTCTGATCAGTCGGAGGCATAAGAGGCCAGCTACGGACTGAGAGGGCCTCTTGCCGTGTTACTGTGTTACTGTGGACTTGTGTGGACTTTCATCGACTGTTTAACTTTTTGCAGTTTACTGTCCGTTTTTGCAGTCTGTGTCCGTTTTTGCAGTTCTGTAACACCGTAAGCTTTTCAGTGCGCACATACTTTCAGTAGTATTCGTATATTGATTATGGAGTGGTTCACCGACCCAATTTTGTGTCAAAGACGAATTGATGATTTGCAAGCGCAGCCAGCGTACGCGACCGCTTTTGCCGCTTTCCAAGATGGGGAGGACCTCTCGCAACCGCAAATGAAGTTGATTCGACAAATGGAGAGAGCGACTGCCCGACTTGCTGAGCTTAAGGGACTGTCACAAGTAGCCTCAGGAGACCGTAAGCGTCCGTGGGAGGCAGCAGTAGATCTCACTCAGCTTCCAGGGTCCGATCGCCTTGAGTTGACTCGCAACGATGATGGCAAGGACAAGGGACTCCGCAAACAGTTTTTGGAGGCCCAGCACCACTTCGTGGCACACTCAGCTTCACAGTTGGCGCTTAATGACGCCAAGAAGGAATTGGAAGGTGTGGAGCTGCCTGAGACAGTCACTCTTGCTTTAGAATTATTGTCTGAGACTGCGGAAAAAGGTGTGGCACGCGCCAAGGCACGCGCAAAAATTCTGGCCTTGGTTTCGGACAAAGGCCCTGAAGTGGGCTGGAAAATCTGCGAGAAACTTGAGCGTAAATCGTACGCTGACGATGAAGAGGACGAAAAGTTAATGCGCAAAGCAGAGAAAGAAGTTAAGGCTGAAAATATTCACGCTACCCAAGCTGCCGCTGCCAAGGGGCGAAACAAGGGCCTAGGCAGGGGTGCCTTTTCAGCTTCTCGTCCTACTGCTCCTGGAGCACCTCCGCCACCGCCACCTGTTCAGGCAGGGCGTGGCAGTCACCTCCAATGCTGGAATTGTAACGAGTTTGGACACCACCAAAACCAATGCTCGCAGCCGCGCCCGGCTGGCAGAGGCCGTGGCAGAGGATCGGACCGTTGAATTGTTAAAAATGTAGAGCCACGAAGGCCAGTACTGTCAGCTTAAGCGGAATGCTTAACAGTTGAGGTGGAATGCCCAACTTAAATGTAATTTGTGGGGACGAACCCTAAATTTGTAATGAATCTTGGCCCGCGGGCTGTTGTTCCTTGTGTTCCAGGTTCTGAATTCTCTGAGGAAGAGCTTGTCGGGGCCATACCCTTGTGTGAACAGGGCGTTCCGGTGCCCCGTGTTGCGGGGAGACTTAGGGAACGAGCACCCTTTTGGCGGACCTTTGTCCGCTCTTCGTATGTGATGTCTTGGATTGAGAGAGGGTTTAACCCCTAAACTGCTACGTGATGAGCTAGCTCATCAAACACTCAAAACTGATTTTCTCGGCGACAAATAACTCAAATTCACTTTTGAAGACAGTTTTGAAAAGCTCTCTTCGAGCCGCATGCAGCCATGCACTTTGGAGCAACCATTTCGCGACGATACTCTTAATATTTTACCGAGACGCACTCTATTTTAGCTTGACCATAATGAGTTACATCTAGGGCACATCTGTCATAGTGTTACATACCCCTAACAATATAAATAGCCCTAACCGCATGTTGAGCACGTTGTAAGATTATTCCCGCGGAGGTCTAGGGTCAATATTCGGGCTTAAATTGTTAACGATGTGCACATCAATCAACATTTTCAGTTGACAATCACGTCGTCGGTGTCCAGTGTCATGCATTTTCAACGTTTGCGTGCGATTCGCCTTGAGAAGACCTTTCCGACACTATTTTCAAAAGTTGAGGCAGGACCCTTGTGCCAAAGTTATTGTAAATATACCCGAAATTTCAAAACCCCGAAATTCCTTCCGCAGTTTAGGGGTTAACTTGAAGTTTAAAGATGGCAGGGCTCCGCCCCGAGTACACTTGGCTAACCACGTGTCAGCTGTTAGGCACGCCACCTTCGTTACTGACGCTGTGCAGGAGTGTGTCCTTATGGGCGCCCTGAGAGAGGTGCCCAGCAAGCCGCGGGTTGTACTGCCTTTAATGGTAGACGACTCTCGGGACAAGCTAAGGCTAATTTTCAACGGTAAGTGGCTCAATGCCTTTCTGATCTTTCCGAAGTTCAAGTATGAGCACCTGCAACCATTTGTAGACCTGCTTAGGAGGGGTGACGGGCTGTTTTACTTTGACTATAAGTCAGGGTAGGCTATTTAATTTAGAATATTTTTTCGTAATTTTAGAATAACCCATTTTCATCGTTAATTTAGAATAAGTTTTCTTTATGTCATCCGGCTATGACCGGTGCATGCATCCATGACGCTGTGTCACTGTACCTGTTGAGCTATCGCCATGCCATGCGAAATATTACACTGAAGGGTTGTCTTGCCGTGATGTCCATATGTCCGAATGGAACCAAAAACCGTTCGATTAAAATCGAACGGTTTTTGGTTCCATTTTAATCGAACGGTTTTTGGTTCCATTCGGAAAGATTCACGGCCGTGAATCTAAAAGTCACGGCCGTGAAGCACGACTTTGTGCGCATAATGACTTTTATTATTTGCCATCTTTGCCACAATAGACACTCACGGCGTGTTCTGCTTGGAAAAAAAGTAAGTAACTTGAAGCCTTGAGCTTCAAGTTACTGAAAGATATGTATCTTGGCAGTATGTGTGCCAAGTTTCGTGCTCTAGGACGCACGGGAAGCCCTCGGCTGTTTGGCATCTTTGGGTTTGGGTGTCACGTTCGAACCCAAACCCAAAATCTGCCTTAGAAATAAATTGCGCGTTTCGCGCACAAGTAACTTGAGCTTCAAGTTACTGAAAGATATGTACCATGGTAGTATTCGTGCCAAGTTTCGTGCGTTAGGACGCACGGGAAGCCCTCGGCTGTTTGGCATCTTTGGGTTTGGGCGTCACGTTCGAACCCAAACCCAAAACATCTGCCTTAGAAATAAATTGCGCGTTTCGCGCACAAGTAACTTGAAGCCTTGAGCTTCTGGTAACTTAAATATATGTACCGTGGTAGTATTCGTGCCAAGTTTCGTGCGTTAGGACGCACGGGAAGCCCTCGGCTGTTTGGCATCTTTGGGTTTGGGTGTCACGTTCGAACCCAAACCCAAAACATCTGCCTTAGAAATAAATTGCGCGTTTCGCGCACAAGTAACTTGAAGCCTTGAGCTTCTGGTAACTTAAATATATGTACCATGGTAGTATTCGTGCCAAGTTTCGTGCGTTAGGACGCACGGGAAGCCCTCGGCTGTTTGGCATCTTTGGGTTTGGGTGTCACGTTCGAACCCAAACCCAAAACATCTGCCTTAGAAATATATTGCGCGTTTCGCGCACAAGTAACTTGAAGCCTTGAGCTTCTGGTAACTTAAATATATGTACCATGGTAGTATTCGTGCCAAGTTTCGTGCGTTAGGACGCACGGGAAGCCCTCGGCTGTTTGGCATCTTTGGGTTTGGGTGTCACGTTCGAACCCAAACCCAAAGGCAAAGGCATAGGACAGTTTCGTAGATTCTGTCCCGATGCCTTTGCAACCTCGCTTGCTAACTCATATTACAATGAATATTCAACATTCAAGCGTTGGATACCCCACGCCAACGGGAAGCGCTCGGCTGATTTGTTATTTGGGTATGCGCACCCAAATGACAAAAAACGCATCTTTGAAACTCGTTAGTTTCAAAGATGCGTGGCCGATGCCTTCGTGCTTATGTGTGTTAATCCATATGAAATATTCCATGGAGTAAATGTGAATATCCCGCACAAACGGGAAGCGCTCGGCCGTTTTGTAAAATTAGGGTGCACCCAAAATACAAAACGCATCTTTGAAACTCGGAAGTTTCAAAGATGCTTGCCGGTCGCGTGCAGCGGTAAAAGGCAAGTCAAAGGGTTTAGGATATAGAAGAAGTACAGGGGCCTTCTTTTCAAGCAGAACACGCCGTGAGTGCCTATTACAACGGCGCCCACCATTATCACAAGTGAGACAAACCTTCTTAAAGCTTTTCGGAGGCTTCCTCATGATGGCAAGCGGGAACGAGAGCGTTTGACCTGTGTGCACATTATTTGAACACGGGTCGTGAAAAGGACCACCGGTCATAGCCGGATGACATCAAGAAAACTTATTCTAAATTAACGATGAAAACGAGTTATTCTAAAATTATGAAAACTTATTCTATATTAATTATTTTTCCATAAGTCAGGGTATTACCACGTAGACCTCCACGAGATGTCTCGTACATATGTTGCTGTTGAGTGGCAGGGCAGGTTCTTTGAGTTCTGTGTGCTGCCGTTTGGTCTAGCCCCAGCTTGCTGGGTGTTTACGAAGATCAACAAGGAGCTCGTAGGTAAGTGGCGGGGTCTCGGGTTCCGTGTGCACCCCTACGTGGACGACTTTGCCTTTGCTGTGAGGGCTCCTACACTCACGGACCCTTCGGCTTTGGCTGTGTTGTCCCGTATTATGCGGGACGTGCGGGAGGCAGGCTGGCTCGTGTCAGAGTCTAAGTCTCAGCTGTTTTTCACACGGGCCCTTGTGCATATAGGCATAGGCATAGACCTGGAGGGGGGGGTGTTGTTCGTGCCTGAAAAGGCTCTGAGCAAGATCCGTGCTTGTGTGTCAGACTTGTTGAGGCTGTTTCATAGGCTGCCTCTGAGGCTTGTGGCTAAGTTTGCAGGCTTAGTTAATGCACAGTAGTGGTTTGTACTAGGGGGTGTCACTAGATTGTATGCTAGGGCGGCTGCAGTACTCATAGCCGACACCCTGACTTGGGGCTCGTGGGCTTCTCATGTCCCGGGCACTGATGCTCTTCGGGCAGAGCTGAAGTTTTGGCTGACAGACGGCTTTCGTAGGCATCAGAGAGGCATTTGGGAGCCCAGGGGGGGCGGGGCTTCAGCTGGAGACAGTCCATGCGGACACCTCTGAGGTGGCATGGGGTTCCTGGCTGGAGCAGTCCTTTGGGGGACCTGAGCTGCTTGGCCACAGTTATCTGACCATGTCGGACAGACTGAAGTCATCCACTCTCAGGGAGCTCAGGGGCATTTTTGACTCTCTCCGAGCATTTGATGTGGCTGGCAGGCTGAGAGGGAAGAGGGTGCTTGTCATTTGTGACAACCAGGCTGTGCATTTTGTCATTGAGTCTGGCAGCAGGCATCAGGAGCTTCAGGAGCTGGCTTTAGCGGTGCATGATTTCTGTGCTGACCACGGGGTGGTTTTGTCCTCCCTTTGGATGCCCAGGGAGTTTGAGGCCCGGGCAGATGCCCTGTCCAAGATCAAGGACCATGATGACTGGATGGTCAACCCGGCAATCTTTCAGTGGGCTGACCCATGGATTGCCGGGGGGTGGAGGCACACCCGGGACAGGTTTGCAACTGACAAGAATTGTCTTGTTTTTGACAGTGCAGGTGCCCCCTCCTTCAACAGTGCTTGGCACTGTCCAGGTACGTCGGGGGTTGACACTTTCGGTCAGACGGACTGGCGGGAGCACGTCAACTGGTGCAACCCGCCTTTTCGGATGATCGGGAGGCTCCTGCTGTTTCTGCAGGCTGAGAGGGCTGCAGCCTCCATTGTGGCCCCGGTCTGGACTTTCCAGCCGTGGTGGGTCTTGCTGTGTCCCGACGGGGTTCACTTGGCAGACTGTGTGGTGCAGTGGACGGAGCTCCAGCCCTCTGCGGACACCTTCCTCCCTGGCCTCGGAAGGGCCAATGAAGGGGGTGTGGGCTTGCCTGACTTTCGGGTCCTCCTCTTGCGGGTCTCCTTCGATGAGAGGGAGCCTGCAGGCCCTGGTCCCCGCTGTACCTTGGGGGGTTGCATGGCTTGTGACTGGGGTAGGGGTATGAGATGGGGGCTGCCTTTCATGCAGGCATCATAGGCACTGGGGAGCAGTGGGCTGGCCTGCAGTTCTCCGTGACGGACCCGCTGGAGATGCAGCTGCGGGCAGACATGCTGTTGGCGGTGTCTGGCACCCGTGAGGCTAGCACCATGCGGGGCTACTCTCGGGTGTTCGTACGGTACCAGGCTTTCTGTCAGGACCGTGACCCACCAAGGGTGCCTGTTCCTGCTGACCCGGTCACGGTGGCTATGTACTTACAGTACATAGCCAATGCGGCCAGGACCTTCTCTGTGGTGAAGACCGCTTCGGCTATGGTTTTCACTGCTCATGATTTGGCTCTGGTCCCGGCAGACCGGAACCCCACCTCTCATCGGCTGGTGGCCGCGGTGCGGGAGGCAGCTCACAGGAGGCTGGGGGACAGGCGGCTCAACAGGAAGGAGCCGCTGGAGTTTGCATTTGTACAGAGTGGTGCTCGTTGCTGGTTGATGCTGGGAGGTGTCACTCGGCAGATGTTTGCTACACTGGGTTTGGACATGTGGACAGGCTTCTGGCGGTATGACTGTGCGGAGAAGGTGAGACTGCGGGATATGAAGTTCTGTGAGACCCACATGACCACCTTCCTCGAGAAGCGGAAGACGGACAAGTACAGGTATGGTCAGCTGGTGGAGGTTGCCCGGGCGGCGGAGGGGCAGCCTTTGTGCCCAGTGGAGGTCAGTCAGAGGTGGGTTGACACTCAGATTGCACGGGGAGTGCAGCCCGACGAGCCCCTGTTTCAGCAGATTGATGGCAGGCGGTTTCAGCGGGACCCGTCGGCTGACTGCCTGACGGGGAAGAGGCTGGACTATCCTCAGCTGAGGAGGTACCTGTTCAGGATGCTGGGTGAGGCTTCTGGCTTGGACCCCGATGCTCTGAGGCAGCTGTATGGGACCCAGTCCCTGCGGTCTGGTGGGGCTACGGCGGTGGCTGCGGCTGACCAGGTTACTGATTTCGAGTTCAATCAGTACGGTGGCTGGAGCTCGTCGGCGGCTGCGGCCACCTACAAAGCTACCAACCTCAACCGCAGGCTGGCGGTGTCCAGAAGCATGCCCCATGCTCAGCAGAGTAGGCGGCCTTTCTTGTCTGATTGCTTGTTGTTGTCATGCATTACATGTGCACTGCTTTGTGGTGATCTTTGTGTGCTTGCACCGGCCGGGTTCCATTCACATATGTGTCATATGTGTCATGCAAGCTGGGCTATGTAGCCGCAGCTGATTAGAAAACTGATGGTTTTCTGATCAGTGTAGGATGACAGGCAGTATGACTGTCATCCGGAGCAGATCTGAAAACTGAGGTTTTCTGATCAGTCGGAGGCATAAGAGGCCAGCTACGGACTGAGAGGGCCTCTTGCCGTGTTACTGTGGACTTGTGTGGACTTTCCCACCCGCCCTCCCTTGTGATTCAGGTACGGATGAGGAGAGGCCGCTTTCAGTGCAGGAGCTGCAGGACTTGGAGGACCTGGAGCAGCTGGGCTCTGAGCTGGAGGCCGTGCAGATCCGGCCCGCAGAGGGGCAGTCGGCTCATTAGAGTGTAGGTAGAGGAGACTAGGACCTGTGCCTGTTCAGTGCCGACCGCTGTGATGAGAGGTAGCTATAGTGATCCTTCGGTGGGGGGCTGCGAAGCTACCTCATGCTGCTTCTCATCTAGGCACTGTTCAGTAGGCTTTGCTAGGTGACGGCTTTGCTATTGCTGTCTTGCCTGACTCTGAGCTGGAGCGGGTAATTATGCTTTTTGAGGGTTTCAGCCCTAGCATAGCATTTTAGGTCCATAGTCTGTACTCTTTAGGGTAATGATATTATTTGCAGGCCTCAGTCCTTTGGCACGAGGGGCGTGTGCCCGCATGCAGAAGGCTGGGGTCAGCAGTCGGGTCGTGGGACCCTGATTCCTGTCTGGCGGGAGTCCTTGGTTGTGGCACATCTGGATTTTTCGTATTATTATTTTTTGTAATTCCACACGCAGTGCACCGGCCGGGTTCCATTCACATATGTGTCATATGTGTCATGCAAGCTGGGCTATGTAGCCGCAGCTGATTAGAAAACTCTAAAAGAGAAAAAACCCTACAATACCGCCGGACGGAGGCTCTGGCATGTGAGGGTAATCCAACGTTATTCGCGAGCGTCATCCGATCCTGATGTCGCTGTCGCATTCACGTCGCGTCGCGTCGCGCGTCTCGTCGCCGGATGTCACCGGCGACTCCGGCGCGTTTAGTATAAATGTATGAAGGTACTTTTTCATTGGGCTTCGCTTGGTTCGAAAACATGAATGAAGGGCAGACGAGAGAGGCGAGGCGTGGGAGACGAATAGAGCATCACAAGGGAGGCAAATTCGTGGCGGAAACCTTCAGTTGATCAGGAGGAAAGAGAGAGAGAATACCATTGCTCGAGGAAGGTATCACTCATTAGAGGTTCGCCAAGGTAAACCTCTCATTTTTAAGTTTAATGTAAACCCAGCTGCGTGCCGCCTTTTCACCTCTTGAAAAGCGTGTGGTTAAGCCTTGTGAGGAATACGTAATCTTCATTAAAGTAGCTTGCTTAGGCGAATCTTGTTCAGTTAACTCAGTATCCGCACACTGGCTATGATCAACGCTCGTGCATGGCTTTCGGTGTAGAATTTAGGTAGTGCGCTTGGAAACATGGCCCAAGCCGTGTAGTGTTATCCTAAAGGAACCACGCGACTCAGAACTTTTCGCTAAGATCTGAGTCCTTTCTCAACAGTGGGCTTTCGCGTATATATTGAACTTGGTTGGAACCTGGTTTTGGCAGCCCTTCCGTTGGGATACAATCGTGTGCTCCCTTACGTCGTCCGGTGGCATCGATCTGTTGCATTGCCTTCAAGCTTTTGTGAAATTTTCTGTCCAAGGACGTTTGATCAAATAGATATTGTTGTTACAGGAAGGGAAGGACGAAGCCAACAGAGTTCGTTTACAAGCCTACATCATGGCATCAGAGGGAAGGGATTGGAAAGGGCTGTACTTTTTTGTGACTACAAGCGCTACTCTAACGTTCTCGGCAACCTACTTGATCTCATTTCTGTTCGTGAGTTCGAGTATGTCTTCTACCTTCTACAGGTTTGCCTTGATGAGCAGCATGTCTGCTTTCTTCTTCAGGGTATTTTACTCTACTCAGCGTCCGAGTTTTAGTCTTCAAGGCGTCAAAATGTGGTTAGCGTCCTTTGCGAATACCAACAATTTTCAGTACGTAATGTTCAGCTTTATCTTCAACGGTGGTGCCCCGGTCGCTGTTGCGCTCTTGCCTATATGTTGCTGTTGCCTATATCAATGGATGACCTACGTCAACAAGCACTACGCCGACAACTCGCTGTGGCAGCGTTTCGGTTCTAAGACTTTCGAGACTCTTCAGACCAACATGACCAGCGCGCTGCAATTGTGTGCCACTGTAGAGATCGCGATAGCGTTTTTCCTCATATTTGAGCTTTTCACGCCTAAGCGAAGTCCCCTTCGTCTGTTGATGTACTGGAACTTTTTGAGACTACGTTTTCATTGTGGTGATAATACCGTGTTGCGCATCAAGTTCACGCATCTCAACACCGCAAGTTACCAAAGACAGGTGCGTGAAGCTCTCAACGAAACAAACAGGAAATTGGTAATGCTTTTGCTTCGTAGCATAGCTTGTATCATAACACTAGCCGATCATGCTTTGGCATTCGAGTGCACGTGCACTTCGTACTAGGAGATCACTGCTTTGTCTTACCGTCCGTTCCTTCACTCTCGCGATGAATCACTCTTATCCGCCGGACCGGAGAGTTGATATTCATGACAAGCTTCAACTGTTGAGAATCACCCAAGTATACGGTGTCCTCCTCTTATCGAAAATCTGCTGCAGTTTCGGAGTTTTGCGTGATCCTTAGTCACGCTCATCTCACTTGCAAGTAGAGGTGGAAGAACTTCTGTGCAACTCGGCACTGCGTGACCCTCGTGGAATGCGAACGGGTTTGCAGGTGTGGACTATGATCGACTCGTATGTACAGCCTGTCTTCACTCGAGTGCCACAGCTGCAGCCTGTTGCAGACATGGCCAAGAAGTGGTTCAGAGGATATTGATCCGATTCTTGAACTGACCCAAAGTCGACCTCTTGAATCCTGAAGAAGTCATTTCCGCTTCGGTTTTCACGAGATCTTGGCTGGAACCGTTGCAAGAGAAAGCTTCCCTTTAAAACCGTCTAATGAAAGTGAGGCCTTCCTCCATAACTGCATTTTGCAAGAATAGCTCCTCGAAATGCTGACCACGGGAACGTGAACGTCGACGGGGCTCCTGACAGGCTGCTGCCATCCTGTGCTTTCCAATCGCTGTTTCAGTCCGTGCTCCTGTTTCTGCTCTTGTGCCTGCTCTGATGTGCAGGGGACTCAGTGTTGAGTATTAATGTTGTTTTTTTGCTTTATTTTACTACATTGCAACCATACCCCTTGGGAGGAACTATTTTACTATATTGCACCCATAGCCCTTGGGAAGAACACCCAAAGATAACAATTTGTGCCCTTCCAGAGCCGAAACATCCCAGACCCCCATTTAACCTGTTCTCCACAAGACAAATTGTTCTGCAGACTTCCTACGTAAACTGAGTTTTACCGCCAGCAAGTTTTATTTAGAAGCACATTTGTTGTTACATAAGGTCACTAGAGTGGCAATTATATAATGGTGGACTGTAATGATGCTCCTTGGGAGTTCTCTCAATGAGTGTGTTTGTATTATCGCCTCAACAAGTTCCCACATACAACTCTCATCCACCAGTAGGGAGATGGACTCACTTCCATTTGTGCATCGCGAACCGCTATGCTTTTTTAGTGTGTCCAAATGTTGTTGGAGTGTATCTAAATTCTGGAAAATAATCCATAAGCAGAGTCCAGTATTTTGTCTGTGGCGTAGCAGGGAACGGGCTTGTGCTGTTGCGCTTCGCCGAGTGCGCCGTTATAGTTGTGTATTCATGCAATTATTCGTCATTACTTGAAGCTTCCATCACGTGTGATTTGCTGCCTATTTCGTAGCGTACTAGTGTTCACTCAAGCTTCTTTTGGCTAGGTCCACATGTCGCATCGGTTGAATGGTTTCTTACTGGCTATTTTTTTGGATAAGATATCTGGTAGCGCGGGGGAGCTGGAGATCTCAAATGTATGCCACGGACCGTATGGAGATAAATTCCGCCCTCAACTGCCTGTATGATTGAACTTCACATCGCGACCCTTTGCATTGCATGGATGCGTATCGGTATACCTTTTAAGCTCTTATCGTGATCGACTCATCGACGTAGCGGCTGCGCCTTAACGCCTACTCTGTGTCGCAGCGTGGTTGTGGGTGCGAGATAAGACCTTGCTCTCGCTTTTCATGGGAAATTACGATGACGGTATCGCGTGAAGTGTTCGTGGGCATTTTTGCTAAGCTATGTGGTGGGGAATATTCATCCCCAAGGTTCGTTGGTTAGAACGCTCGGGAAATCCTCTGTCGGTTGCTTATTGGCACTTTTATGAATTGGGTGATATCCAAACGGCAAACTAGATGCATGTTGTCTAACCACACGGCCGTTTCGAGAATACTGTACTCAACAACATACACCTGGTTCTGAAGAGGTAGTGCATTTATAATAGGGCGTGTTTTAGTATGCGCATCGGTAAACGTG
Source organism: Cymbomonas tetramitiformis (assembly GCA_001247695.2). Classification (NCBI taxonomy): domain Eukaryota; kingdom Viridiplantae; phylum Chlorophyta; class Pyramimonadophyceae; order Pyramimonadales; family Pyramimonadaceae; genus Cymbomonas; species Cymbomonas tetramitiformis. The sequence goes on along the minus strand of LGRX02027523.1, from coordinate 53,835 downwards.
CCAAATATCGCAGTATGAGCGTAGGCGAATTATTTAATAGCAGTTTGAGCGTAGGCAAATGATTTTAATGCTAGTCTGTGCGCATGCAAATGATTTTAATGCTAGTCTGTGCGTATTCAAATGATTTTAATTCCATGCATCGAAGTCCTCCTCGTGCAAGAACGCATTCACCTATCGGCGTGGATCTTTTGTATAAGCACGCCGCCCCTTGACAAGGCGCTGACCGAGTCCCACATATCACACTTCCACAAAGGCAACGCACCATCCATGAAGGCGCAATGCTTCAATATGGTCGGCAAGCACCCTAACTATTTGCCTTGCTAAAGGCTTGCTCGAAAAAATAACCAGGCGCTCCCACGGCGTTGGATTATGTTTCGTGCAGGGACGAGAGACGCGTAGGTCAAGGTTGCTTGCACTGTGCCCGGAGGCACAGCGTGAGCCGATATGCCTATGCGTCTGTATGTGTGTCATCGGGAGTAATCTGGGATTGGCACGATGACAGTGAAATTGGGCTTGAAATCACGATGAGAATGAGTACCAGATGTCCGGGGTATGACAGTATGACACTATGACACTATGACACTATAGTAGTATGACAGTACTGTGGGGGGTGTCATCGTGGCACTCAGTCAGACCCTCGAAGAATGGTCAGATTCGCATCGGGGTCGGAAAGACAATGAAATCGAATATCAGATGTCAGGGCTATGACAGTATGCCAGTATGACAGTATGATAGTATGATAGTACAGTAGTATGACAGTACTGTGTGGCAGTCATCGTGTCAGTGTGTCGACATAGCATCTGAATCGAGAATGACGAATCGGAATTAGAAATGAGATCGGATCGGGAATTGAACGTTGAGCCGAAGTGTGACATCGGCTGTCGAGTGGTTGACCCTGCAACCTGAGTGACGAGTGAATAAGTGGAGCACTTGAGAAGTGTTTAGCCTTCAGAACTCGGAACCGAATTATCGTTTGTACCTCAATCTGGCCCTGATCCAGTATATTATAAAATCCGAATTGTGTACCTTTGTACGTTCAATCAAAAACATATTTCCGAGCATCTGTCGTAGTGCCCCAGGCACAATTGGTATCAATAAGCGTTATCTGAACACCTCCGCGCGGTCAGCCACGGCCACACCGTAACTTCCGTTATACTGAGGGGGGAGAACCGTACTTTTGGGAAACTTTGCGCAACTTTTACGTCAGAAATACCATTTTTTTTCAAAGAAGGAACCCGTATACTGCTCCCAAAAGTCACCAGACATCAGCATAACGTCCCCTTAACACTGGGGGCCCAACCAGGCTCTCGTTGGTCAACATTGGTTTTCCGATCTTAAGTTCCAAGTCTGGCCCAGGCTACAAACAACCGTCAGGGAGCACCCTAAAGGGTTCCCCCGGTTTATAGTAGCCAGAAAAACCTCATAGCCCACCTCCCAGAGCCTTAAAAAGGCGAAAAACAGCCAAAAATTGTCAGGGTCATGACCGATGACATATGTGTCATACATGTCATACGTATCATACCTGTCAGACATGTCATACCATGTCATTTCATGTCGAGTCGTGTCATATATTATAATGACAGTCGTCCGTACGGTCGACCATGACTGTACATGTCGCCAGATGATAATGTCACATCATCTGTCATTATTCAAGGAAAGACTTGAATGACCCTGTCATCGAGAGTTCGTACGTCGAACTCGAAGATGGCAAAGCAAGATACATCTTGAAGTAACAATCAAGAACCATCTTGGCTTTAAGCATGTGCGGAACACGCATGCACAGTATGAACGAACTATTCGTTATCACAATACTAGTCGTTCAACCTACGTCTCGGGTTCACAACCCAATGGCGATACCATCTATGATGATGGGAGACGTATGGTATAAGATGAGGAAGCGTTGTGCTTCAGGCAGATCTTCACTCAGAGACTGCACTCATCACCCGCTATATCTTACACTTGTGTTGCCGTCCAACAACGCAGTGTTAACTTGTATATTCTATAATATATTCAGGGCTTGTTTATCTAGCCGTATCATATGGTATTCTGATGTCCAGAATTTATCTTACTGCAAAGTGTGTAAAAGTGAGCACACACACACACACACACTGACAGAAAGTGCTAATCAATAAGCACTATACATGCACACACACTGCATTATTGTATGTATTGATATTCACTGATTCATAGTGAATTGATTAACTTAAATATCTATCATGTATATGATAATGTAGATACCACTTTACAAACACATGTGCGTGTAAAGTGTCAGTGATTGCGATAGATATGGGAACAGATAAACCAACATGCTGTAGGGCTGGATGGAGTTATCTCAAGACCCGAAGGCAATATACTGCGCCCATGCAACAGCTGGTAACTGTTGGGCGCAGTCCATTCGTCATTCCACATATCATCGCTGGAGCAACAACAACAAGTACATTGCATAATGACAATTGATTCAGATTTGATCAGTTCAAATGCATGTAACTCTCAGATCAGTAACTATATGACATCTGATAATAGTTGTTGAGGACAAGCACACACATACAAATGTGTTGTGTCAAATTGCTGTGATTATATCAAGCAATGTCCAGATATGTTTTAAATAAGAAATATCATTTTGATTAATCTTAGAGCACAGACCTATGCTCAAAACATATCATAGATTGATAAAATATCACTAAAGTGGATTTTCCGCTTAAGTTGATAACTCTATATATCATCAGAAAGTACATTTACTGCCATGGGTTTAAATCAGTAAAACCCAGAAATGCGATCAACCTTAGATGTTGATATACAGCATAATTCACTTTTATGCCATGAAATTTATCATGTGCAAAAGTAAAGTTATTTGCAGTGATTCTGTACTTTGCATTCCACACACACACACAGAGATATGTACATATACCACAGTGGTATATATATATATATATATATGTATATGCTGAAAAACGGCCAAAATAGGTAAATCCGTTTGCGATAAAATTGAAAATTGAAAATCGGACCCTATTTTATTTGATGATATGATTTTATACCTATTGAGGTATGAGAAAATCATAATGACACATGTCATATATCGTGTAACGCCCTAGGTAATAGGTGTGGAATATGTGGGGGTATACATATTGGCTGTAACACTAAATCGGTCAAAATGTTCTACGTGTAATCTTTTGAAAATTTGAGATTGATTTTTTTTGCTATCATGAATATTTAGCTATCGAATAACAATCCCTGATTGACACAACACGTGTAACACCCTGTAACACCCTAAAAATTGAATGTGTGTGTCATGGGTGTAACATACCTTCTGAACACCACATAACATTCAGTTTGGTATCAAATACAGTTTTGCTTAAAAACATTTGCAAAATATTTATACTGCTTATCTTTTACCTATTTTAGGGTTACTGATACCATGTAACACCCTAATCATATTATTGGGTATATGGGACACTGTAACCCGACATGCCCTAAAATGCCACTATAATTTCGATAAACTTCGTGTTTGGCATTAACACATCATGCTGTTTTCGACACAGACATGATGATATATCGGGCAACAACCCAAGAACTGTAACAGATGCTTCCTATATGGAATGCATGCTATTTATGAGGTACAGGCAATTGACAACTGCCTTATATCACACACTTCCTTGAGGGGGGAAGAAGGTGGATATATATATACCTACCTCATTATTATGTACGAATGTACTACATGTATGTAAACATACAGATATACCATATATAACATATAAAACACACACACTCAGTTAGACGATTAGCTGAAGGTATTTTTGTGCTGTGGTTTGTTTTTAGATGGTTGCATTCGAAGAGGAAGATTCGCAGATTCCTGATATCAACCCAGATCCTTCGACATGGTTTTTCGATGATATATGAATATGATGCATTCAGTCGGTTTAAAGTTCCGAAATGGATCGCTGGTTATGCCGACACACTAACCAGATATGACCAGATAGGCTACTATGACAACATCAATCGTATGAAGTCAGACATGAGCCGATTCAAGGATCCTGCCAATGAGCCTCAGGGACCAGAAACCGAGTACACAGAAGACAATCCTCCGATGGTTTTTACAGATCCAGATGCAGATTCAGTCCCAGCACCAGCTCCACCTAGTTTGGTCCCAAAGGTGAAAATGACACCACCTAGGGAATTCAAATCGGGACAGGACGCAGAAGTCTGGTTGGACACGGTGGACAGATATTTCCAGTTCACCTATCCAGGTGTCAATGATAAGGACTTGATTACAGTGTTTCTGACTCTCATTCAGAATAACGACAGACACTATTTTCAGGTCTTGGCACAACAGCCACATGCCACCTATGAGATGGTCAGACAGACATTCCTCAGACAATTTGGTAATCCTCACAAGAGATCGGTAGCCAAGAAACACCTTATGGCACTGACTCAAGGAACCCAAACCTTTGCAGATTATTTGCGCACATTTACATCACTGGCTTCTCTAGCAGCAGTTGATTTGAATGATGTGCTAATAAAGGACAGATTCGTCACCAGTATGGATCCAGATCTCCGCAGACAGTTCCAACTCAGATTCCTGACAGAAGAGCAAAGGAACAATCTGTCGTGGCAAGAAACCACACAGATATTGCTTGATTTGAATTACGTCATTCACTCAAAGCAATCAGAAACCCTTCATTATCGGGGTCAGAAGGAGCAGTCATCCGGAGGTCCAGCCAAGAAGGATAAGGACAAAGGACGTGGCCAGAAGCCATATGACAGATCCAACAGAAATCGGAATCAGAATCAGAGTGGCAGCCAGAACTCCAATCAGAATCGGAACAAGGGAAAAGGTGGAAAAGGCAAGGGCAAAGGAAAAGGAAAATCACAGAATGATAAGTCTTGCAATCGTTGTGGTCGTGTTGGTCACATCGAGAAGGATTGTTATTCCACCAAGACCCCGGATGGAAAGGAGATCAAGGGTAAGCCACCAGCTCAGAATCCTTTTCAGAATCGGAGACAGCAGCAGCAGAATCAGGGTGCTAAGGATGGGTCTGGCAAACTCATCAATACGATCAACACCTTGGTTAAGGAACTGAAGAGTCAGCACAGCATTAATGCAGCAGTTGCAACTCCAACTCCAGCTCCAGTTCCAACTTCAGCTCCAGCTCCTCAGGGAAACTCTCAGGGTACTGCACAGGTACCGGTGATGAGAGCACCCCGAGGATAGATCAGCCTGAAGATGCCACTGAAGCAAGTGGCCGGGTTGAGAGTATCTCAGAAGAAGTCCTTTCCAGTCTGACATTGCAGTTTCAGCGGATGGACACTCCCTCAGAGCACATCGCACAGATGCAGTCTCAAACAGCACAGCTGAAATCACAGAAGAAGCTGTTGTTGTACCAAGGGAAAATATACGGACAGAGTACTCACATTTTGGTAGATCCAGGAGCTACATCGTCTTTCATTGACAGACAGTTTGCTGCTCAGCTTGGTATAGCACCCACAGATTCTTCATCATTTTCAGTGGGATTGGCTGGAGGAAGCCAATTACCATGCACATCCTATCTTCCCAAGGCTACATTTACGCTGGGCAAGTATAAGGATGCAGAAGATTTCTACATCATTGACATGAAACCATTCACTGTCATTCTGGGTCAAGATTGGTTGGAGAGGAGGAATCCACACATTGACTTTCAGACCAAAAATCCGACGATCACTAGGAAGCATTCATCAGGCTCCATTATTCGCACAGTATTGTCCAGAGTTGAGCAGACTCCAGACTCAGATGACCTTCCTGAAATGGAATTGGTCAGCGCCACCACCATGAGAAAGCACCTTCGTCGTATTCGATCCAGTGGTTCGGCTGAAGAAGCCGTAGCTTATCTTTTCTTTCTCTCAGAGGTCGACGGTGAACTGGTCTTTACAGCATCAGACACAGACACCACTATGGAGGACCCCAAGGTCACAGCAGCACGTGATCAAGTGAGAGAAGACTTTTCAGACATATTCCAGGAGGATCTTCCAGCTGGTCATAGGCCAGAACGGTTTGAAGGTGGTTATCATCGAATCAACATTGAACCTGGACATAAGCCACCATCACAGCCAGTACGTACCATCCCAGTACCCATGATGGAGGAGCTCAAACGGCAAATCATTAAATATGTCGAGTTGGGTATCCTTCGTCCATCATCATCACCATATGGGTGCCCAATCATTTTCGCTCCTAAGCCAGGGGGGAAGTGGAGGATGTGCTGTGATTATCGTGCCCTTAATAACATCACCATAAAGGACACGTATCCATTGCCACCACACGACACCCTACTTGAGCAGCTGAAAGGTGCACGCTGGTTCAGCAGATTCGATTTCAACCAGTTTTTCCACCAGATCCCCATTCATCCAGACGACATTCATAAAACTGCTATTCGCACCAGATACGGTTCTTATGAATGGACAGTTATGCCTTTCGGATTGACCAATGCTCCTGCAACAGCACTTCGTGTAGGAAACCGGGCATTCTTCGACTTCATCGACCAGTTTCTTGTCATATTCATGGATGACACTATTGTATACAGTCCGGACTTTGACAGCCATGTGAAGCATGTTCGACAGTTCCTCCAGCGTTGCAGAGATCACCAGTTCTTCATCAGGCCTTCCAAGGTGGAGTTGTTCGTCAGATCTATAGACTTTATCGGACATCACATCTCTGAAGCAGGCCTATCCATCATCGAAGACAGAATCCGAGCAGTCATGGCAATTCAGCCTCCAGTGTCTTATGGTCCTACCGTTGGAAAGCAGCCTCTACGCCGTATGGCTAAAGATGGCAAGTCATCCCTTCGGTCATTCTTGGGCATGGTCGGTCAATTTAGGAGATTCATACCAAAGTTCTCCAAAGTTGCCGAGCCGCTCAATCGTCTCCTTAACCCTTAAACCGTTTCCTGGGTCATATATGACCCAAGGGTACCTAAAATTGATTTTTGAAGCCGTCTAAAATCCAAAAATGCTTTTGAAAACAGTTTTGAAAAGGTCTCCCTTATGCGCATCGAACCGCGTGCCCAATGTTACTCGACACTGTCGCATGCTTTCAAGATCGAACGATGAAGAGTGTGAAAATCGTTTGACACAACACACGGTTATGGTTTGCGCGTATAAATACGCATGCTCGACCCTATTTAGGTCACGTTACATCTTCAACACATAGCTAGGCGTTATGCAAAACATGCTAGGGTCATGATTAGGGTTTACACGGGACAGTGGATACGAATTCAGCGCCGCAATGCGTGAGATATACATTCATTTGTGACATCGCATTTTCACTTCATGCTCAAATTTGAACAATGCAGTACGATGCGCCTTTGAAATACGCTTCAAGTGGTATGCTCAAAACGCAAATCGGCCTTCGTATGAGGCGGCTATATGGAAAACACTGACTTCAACCAAAACCAAAAATAGTTATGACGGTTTAGGGGTTAAAGATAATGCAGAGTTTGTCTGGGAATCTGAGCAGCAGCAGGCATTTGATAACCTCAAAAGTGCCATCTGTAACGCTCCAGTACTACAGCTCCCAAATCAAAAACTGCCATCTATTATGGAGGTCGATGGATCAGGCACACACGTTGGTCAAGTAATACTCCAGGATCAAGGAAAAGGTATGAAGCCATGTGGCTATCACAACGTCACTCTATCCGATACACAGAGACGTTGGCCTATTCCTGAGATCGAGCTATTTGCCATTGTGGAGGGCTTTGGATTCTTTCGCCACATCTTGTTGGGAGCTCCTGAGACCATTGTACGCTCAGATCATCAGCCACTGGTTTATTTCCAGACCAAATCCACACTGAGCCCCAAACAGGCACGGTGGTTGGATGAGCTCTCCGAGTACAACTTCCGTATAGAGCATATTTCTGGCGATAAGAATAAGGTTGCAGATGCACTCACTCGTATCTCTGCACTTTTTGAACTCACTGATTGTCTTCAGCACATGGACACCAGCGAAGTCATGCCATCTGCAGATCCTACATTCATTGCTCTTATATCTTCTTCATCAGCTCATCAGCTACACGATATCATTATATCCGAATATGACCGTGATACATTTGCACAGACTATTTTGGCTAAACTGACATCATCGACTTCATCACAGTCAGTCAGCAGCTACAGCTTCGAGCTCATTCAGGGATTGATCTATCGTAAGACCATATATGGCAGACAGCTGTACATTCCACCAACAGCTAAAGTCCCCACAGATGACGGTGAGATCACACAGCTTCGCCACATTCTCCTTCATGAGTGCCACTCAGCCACTATTTCTGGTCATGTAGGCAAAAATCGCATGCTTCATCTTCTGCGTAGCCGGTATTATTGGCCAGGAATGACAACGGCAGCCATCAAGTACATTCGGGAGTGCCCCGTTTGTCAGCGCCAGAAAACGAGGCGACACAAGCCTTATGGTCAGGCACATATACGATATTCCGTGCCTAAGACAAAATGGCTAGATGTATCTCTTGATTGGATCACTGACCTGCCTATCACCACTAATGGGCACGACAGTATATTTGTGGTAATGTGCCAATTCTCTCATCGTTGTCATCTCATTCCCTTCAGCATGACCTGGACAGCTCAGCATACTGCTTCTATCTATATGCAGCATATCTTCAAGCTCCATGGTCTTCCGAGGAACATCATCTCAGATCGAGACCCCAGATTCACCTCTACATTCTGGCAGACACTGTGGAAATCTACTGGTACGAGATTGTCCATGACGTCCTCACACCATCCACAGTCGAATGCTGCCAATGAAAGGAGCCATGCCTTCATCGAGGATAATTATCCTCAGGTACTTTTCAAATTGTTGATTCATGATTCGATTTCATCCTCTGGTTTATAAACTGATTAGATGGTATTTTTTTCATCCACAGGTGTTGTTGCAATGATACTTCAGCCAATTCGTGGGAGGACAAGTTGCCTTTGGTGGAGTTTGCAATTAACAATACCGTTTCTGCATCAACTGGTTATTCACCATTTTATCTCGACTCGATGGCGCAACCAATTTTCGCCTCATGACCTGGTAATCACTATTCCGCCAGAAGCTCCTGTTCCAATACAAAGAGCTATTCGAGATCATTTTGACCAGTACTCGGCTGTTCATGCCAACGCGGTAGACAACATTTCCCGAGCAGCAGAAATTAGCCAAGCCAGATTCAATAAGACTCACATGCCTCGGCAATTTGCAGTTGGGCAGAAATTTCTTTTACGGACCGAGTTTATTCAATGGACTGGTTTGACTGAGGCAGGCAGACATTTTAAGCAGCCATATATTGGGCCGTTCACCATTTCCAAAGTGCTTAGCCATGGGCGTGCATACGAGTTAGATTTCAGAAACCTCGATATCCGTATTCATCCGGTACAACCTGTATCCAGATTAGAGTTGTACAATGACTCGATCCAAGCACCTTTGCCTCTGCCACAGATGATCACCGAAGAAGGGCAACCACTGTTTGAGATATCACATATACTCTCGGATAAGTTCACTAGAGGTGTCAAATACTATTTAGTGCGATATGCAGGCTACGGCCCTGAGCATGACACCTGGGTCAAAGCCACAGAGCTGACCAATGCAGCAGACATTATAGCTGCCTATGAAGGCTAAACATTATATTGAGCCTCATGCCCTTAATTCTTGTAATATATACTAATACATGTCGATCATCTATAACCTTGCTCTTAATGTTTTATCATTATGTTGCATAGAAGCGGGGAATTGATCCTTCCTTGCTAAAGGTGTAGTGAGCCTTGTTCAAAATCATACCCTTAGGGGGCATTACTGCTGGTACCGGACGCCTTGTCCAGAAGACCTGACTTCAAGGACAAGGACGTTCGAGAGGGGTTGAAGGAAGCAGGAGTGATCGACCCCACCTCAGACCTGCCGAAGGACCCTCTGGCATCGCTGGAGTCTGAATGCTTCACCAGTTCACCACCCGCGGCTCATCCCCAATGGGCCCAGACGGTTGATTCTTGGCTTTCAGCAGTGGAAACCCTCTCTGTGGCGGAGCAGGCCATGGACCTGGGGGAGACCATCGCTCTCGTTAATCCGAAGCTCTATGAAGGGGCAAAGGGAGATGGCCTCGACTTCGACATGCCTGACTGACCTGAAGCCAAAAGCGCGAAGCCGGCAGAAACTCCACGCGAACCCCCTGACCGAGCTCCACCTCAGATAAGGATAACGAGGAGCATGTCACGGGCTGGGAAAGCTTCTACGACTCCAGCACCTCCATAGTCAGTGTCACCGAAGACGCGAGCGCTTACATCACGAGCTGATAAACCGGCGGCGGCCACTGACAAGCCGCCAGTGAGCTCACCACACCCACAGAAGACGCTCCAGCAGTCAGTTTCACCCTCGATCCTTCCCCCACAGAAGCGACAAGCTCGTCCCCCAGAGGACTCGCAGAATTGGCGTGTTCGTGCAGAGTACTCCTTAAAGTACGCCGAGAAGTTTGGACCCTTCGACGTGGACGCCTGTTGTGACCTTGGCGGCCGCAACAGACAGGCGGATCGATTTTGGACAAACTGCCTTTCTGAGAAATGGAGGGGTCTTCGGGTTTGGTGCAATCCTCCATATAACTCCAAACACATCACTGTGGAGGCAATTCTGAACAAGTACATCGCAGAGTGGAAGGCGGACCCGGAGAACACTTCTGCGGTCTTTGTCCTGCCAGATCACCAGTCCAAGCTCCCCGCGTGGCGCAAGCTATTCAGGAAGGCCAATATGCAGATCGTGGAGGTCGTCCCTACTCACGACGACAAGGGCGAGCCTAATCAGTTCTTGTCGAGAACCCAGATGGGAAGGCTTTCGAACTCCGCTGGCCTGTATTGATAGTGCACGCCCCTCCTGCCAAACCTCAGCCAGCACGCGTGAGACATCCGCGGACGACTCCCGCTGTGATAAGGACGGGTGAAGCGGCAGACTTCAGAGACACGATCTCCCAGCAGTCAGACTCGAAGTTCCTGCGTGCGCTGAAAGCAGAGTACACCCGAGAGGGGTCACTCCGTTAACTGCGGGAGAAAGTGAAGGCAGCGCCGCATCAATGCCTACAGGACTTCAGGCTGGTGGGTGAGGTAGTTTGGAGAACCGCAGCAGGAAGGTATCAGTTGGTGCTGGGGGAGGATTCTCCACTTCGGGAGGTAGTGATTTGTCATGCCCACGAGTCATTGTCCTCAGGTCACACTGGAAGAGACAAAACTCTGGAAAGAGTGCTGCGCCGCTTCTATTGGCGTGGTGCTGCAGAGGACGTAGGCACCTGAGTAGCATCCTGCGCAGTGTGCCAATCCGTGAGACCACGGGGAACTTACCCGGATGGGCTGCTGAATCCTCACAGCATCCCGAACAGACCATGGCAAGATGTCGCAGTGGACTTCATCACCGGCTTACCAGTATCAGAGAGAGGTAACGACGCCTTCGTGGCCTTCACGTGCAAGCTGACGAAGATGGTCCACGTCGTACCAATGAACTTCGGGGACAGCTCTGCAGCTGTAGTGGCCAGGATCTACTTTGACTCGGTGTGGCGCTTGCATGGCGCGCCTATGAAGATCGTCTCTGACCGTGATCCGCGGTTTCAGGATGCCTTCTGGCAGGAACTCATGAGACTAATGGGTGTTAGTAAAAGTGGCTCGCACTACGCCGTACAACCCTAGGTCTGACGGCCAGGCGGAACACAGCAACAGAGTTATTGAGGACATGCTCAGGTCCTTCGTAGACGCCAATGTGGAGGACTGGGACTTGTACACCACTAACGTGGAGTTTGCAATCAATGACTCCAGAAGTGAATCTACTGGCTTCACACCATTTGAGCTGGTGTTTGGGTTCTCGCCGCTGTCACAGTTGGACCTTTTCCTGGAGGCCGCACAGTCCACCGCTGGGCGACGAACAGGGGGAGTAGGTACCGCACACGAAGTGGCCACGAAATTTTCGTCGCAGCTGCGGGACGCCATACAGCGGTTGGAGCTGGCTCAACAGCGACAACGCGAACAGTTTGATCGCAGGCACGGACAGCGGGAGTATGCTGTTGGCGATCTGGTCTGGATAGAAGCGAAACACCTTACAGAGAAGGTGATGGATCGCTCCATCTGTAGGAAGTTGACCAAACGCTGGCATGGACCAGTCCCTGTGACCGAACGCTTCTTCAGTGATATGCAGATGACCATGCCAGAGGCCGACAGGGGAGCTCCGGTAGCCTACCGCCTACGCCTCCCTCCTCACTGGCGGATACATGACGTGTTCGCTCAACACCGCCTCAAGCCGTACACCAGCGGTCAAGACGCTTTCGCCGCGCGTGATCACCTGGCAGTACCTGAAGAGGTGGTAGTGGACGGTCAGAAGGAAGCACATGTTGAGCGCATCCTTGCACGCCGGTACGGTCTGTTCGAGGAAAAGAGGTGGAAGAATGGAAAGTTCGCTGGACTGGCTACTCCAAAGCTCATGACCAATGGAGGACGCGTGACAAACTCGAACGCGGAGGTCCACTTCAACAGCTTCGTGAATTTGAACAAGCGAGACTGCGCATGGAAGCACAAGTTCGCGACGAAGCCACTCGGCGACGTGAGCAACGTGGCCGTCACTCTGCTCAGCTGGGATGACACTGGCTCACCTCATCACTAATCCCTGCGATGAGCTGGACCAGCTCGAACAGATGGAACAGGATACCCCTCTGCCGTGGGAACGTCAAGAACGCACAGAGGATGGATCATTGGCACTGGTAACGGAGCTACTGGCGATTCAGACGGAAGCAACCCGCATGCCCAGAATTCTTGTACTTTTCAGTGGCACCGGATCGGTAGAAAGGGAATTCCTAAATTGCTTCCCCTCCGCTTCGGTGGTGACCCTCGACTCCGAACACATCTGGCATCCCACTCATGTGCAAGACATCCTACAGTGGGACTACAAACAATACCCGCCTGGATTCTTCGATGTCGTTTGGGCCAGTCCCCCCTGTAGACAGTACAGTCAAGCGCGCACCACTGGAGGACCCCCTGATCTTCCCCAGGCTGACAAAATCGTACGACGAGCATTGCAGATCATTGACTACTTGGAGCCAAAACATTGGTTCATGGAGAACCCCAGAGGTCGCTTCCCCAACGCGCTGCGGCTCCGCCCCATGATGCGCCAGCTTCCTCCCCCGCTGGTGTGTACCTACTGCATGTACGGTACGCAGTACATGAAGCCCACCTGCATATGGACGAACTCAGCACCACCCACGCCCTTGCTACGCTGCACTGCTTCGACACCATGTGCGTGCAGATGGGCAACAGGTGCTCACCCAGAGACTGCTCAGCTGGGACCTCATCCGCAGCAGACTGGAGCGGGCCAATCCGCGAGCGTATATCCCGTACCAGCGCCCCTGCTGCGACAACTTTTCCGACATCTACGCCTCCGCAAGACTGAAGACCGGCTTTAGATTCCAAGCGGCACCCTCCTTCGTGAAAGTGGTGCCCTGGTAGCGGCAGGCAAGTTGTGCTCGAAGAGGAACCAGAGAACCTAAGAACTGGAAACAGAAAGGAACCAGAAAACCTAAGAACTGGAACTTAGATGGGTACCTTAGCGGAGTGATCCCAGGAGGTAGACCACTCCTAAGGGGGGGAGAGTTGTGCCCGGAGGCACAGCGTGAGCCGATATGCCTATGCGTCTGTATGTGTGTCATCGGGAGTAATCTGGGATTGGCACGATGACAGTGAAATTGGGCTTGAAATCACGATGAGAATGAGTACCAGATGTCCGGGGTATGACAGTATGACACTATGACAGTATGACAGTATGACACTATGACACTATAGTAGTATGACAGTACTGTGGGGTGGTCATCGTGGCACTCAGTCAGACCCTCGAAGAATGGTCAGATTCGCATCGGGATCGGAAAGACAACGAAATCGAATATCAGATGTCGGGGCTATGACAGTATGACAGTATGACAGTACAGTAGTATGACAGTACTGTGTGGCAGTCATCGTGTCAGTCTGTCGACATAGCATCTGAATCGAGAATGACGAATCGGAATTAGAAATGAGATCGGATCGGGAATTGAACGTTGAGCCGAAGTGTGACATCGGCTGCCGAGTGGTTGACCCTGCAACCTGAGTGGCGAGTGAATAAGTGGAGCACTTGAGAAGTGTTTAGCCTTCAGAACTCGGAACCGAATTATCGTTTGTACCTCAATCTGGCCCTGATCCAGTATATTATAAAATCCGAATTGTGTACCTTTGCACGTTCAATCAAAAACATATTTCCGAGCATCTGTCGTAGTGCCCCAGGCACATGCACGCAGCAAGGGTACCCCACTTTTCACACCGAAGGCCATCAGGGTCATCTGCTGTTAACGCTTCTCGAGTTTCCGGCGCTGCACTACGCTGCACTACTCCCAGCGACATCTTGCCGTAGTGACAGTCGGCAGGGTTTTTTTTGCAGATGATGCACACATGGATTCAGCGACACGTTTTTAGATTGCGATTCTATATCCATCGTAGTGGACAAGGTCCCCATCTTCGGACGAATGCGGGGAGGAGACCATGGCGGTTTCCAAACTGTTTTTTCCTTTTCGAAATATAATTATTTGGGAATAAAAAAGTGGTCACCCGGGGAATCTAACCGCATTTTGGCTTATTTGGGAATACCTTTTCTGCATGAGACACACGACATCCGGATGGGCGCGGCGCGGGCACACGACAGCGACAGACCAGGCGGAGAATCCAGTCTTCCTCGTTCCTGTTCCACGCTTCCACCACACGTCAGCCACATCCAATCGACACGCAAATTTCAAATTATTAAATTCAGATTTCAGAGATCAGAATGCGATCCAACGAGGGATACTTGTCACGGACCGATCGAACGGCAAGTACTCACCTCATCATGCTAACCCACACGCCCTTACGGGTATAAGTGAAAACTGCTCAGGGCTCTACTGAAATCGCTTCTACCTCCCTCTCAACACTCACGCCGCTGGATAGTGCAATGACTGTTGTGTTCGGTATACTACCGTATGCCGAACAAAATTAAAGTATGCATATCGATTCTTCGGTGACTTAGGAACGCCATATTTCTTGCGCACGCAATATCCGTTCAGATTTTAGGAGTCTGGACGCGCGGCGTGTTAGAGGGGGCGGATTGGGCATGCGTCGATTGATGGCATATACATACTAGATTAGCCGCGACTAACATTTTGACCCACATGGTCCCGTTTCGATCAGCATATACCTCCCACCATTGGAGCATTCCGCACTCAAATGCGCTTACCTAGCACACTCCTTCATGTTAATTTAAATGGTTCCCGATTGGGGCTCTCCTCCCCAAGCAATTTCTCCCCCCCCCCGCACCCCGCCCAAGCGGTTTACATTCATTGTCGAGCGATCGTCGGGAGCTGTTCAGAGGAGAATTCCCGCCCCGTTTCATTAGAGGACTAAATTGCCGTATACACCGAGTAGTTATTCGTTTGTCATCAAAACATTTGAAATGATGCTTACTATATTCTCATTCGCATTGAAACTCATATCCAGCGTGCAAACTGTATTATTCACAGAAAATTCTCCATGAGATGAAGGTTTGTTCGGCTTGTGGGACACAAACCCTGGTCACTGTTGTGAACCTTGCTTCTGATAGAAGGATTATGCTGTAGGTCTACTTATTGTGCGGGCACTACGTTGGCAACAACCTGGAACCGTGACTGATAATGGCAGGAACTGCCAATCTTTTTCCATTGCACGCACAGCAGGGCGATTTTAGCAGGTCCCAAGCAACTTCGATAGACTTGCATGTTCTTTATTCGATATCCTCCTCCTCGATCAATTCAGGCACGAGAGCACGAAGAGCCTCCATCAACCGATCCTCGCGCGCTCCTAAACAGTTGAACGCACACACTGAAGTCAAGATCAACCATATGAATTACAAATAAATGTTATATGCCCGTGCGATTGAGTCACATGTTTCAACCTCATCCACATTACCCCAACACAAACTTTAAGAACTCTCCTTCTCCTCCCGCATCATACGTATTTGCATTATTCTTAAGGGTTCATCACTCCCTATAGAATGAACAAGTAGCTTGGCCATTTTCATTTGGGTATAAAGATCAGGTTGTTCACAGTTTCAGGGTGCTCAAATGCAGAGCATGATTCTTGCATGCTGGGCAAGGGGTGATCATGCAACTTTCCCTTCACATGGCGACCATGCACATGCTGGGTGCAACCCACATCATTTATCTAACAGACAATGCCTATGATGATGATGCATGATGATGCATGATGATCATGCACAACATCATTATCATCATCTGCGCCATTATCAACATCATCACCATCGGTATCATTGTCGACATGCACATACCTGAGTGTTTTTGCAACAGGATGATGCACGTACCTGAGTGTTCATAGCAACGGGATGATGCACGTACTTGAGTGTTTTTGCAACAGGATGATGCACGTGCAGTGTTCCTTAGCAGGGATGATGCACGTACCTGAGTGTTCTCGCAACGGGATGATGTCCCCTTTTGCATTTCCCCCTTTCAAGAAGTAGAACATGGGTGACACCTGTGAAAGCCCTCACACCACCTTCACAACACAAGGAGAAGTGGCGCATCTGATACCCCATCGTCCAGCTAAATACGAAATGTGCGCGAGTGCAGCAGTCAAAACAAGAACACCCAACTTCAGAGCAGAAACATAATTCAAGTTAGTAATCCGAGTTTTCACCGCGTAAGAAATATGCAAAAAGGTCGATGTGAATTGGGGGCCACTGCATGCTTGCAGCTCCACGTGGACTTCACAATGAGAGGCGCACCCCAGGCCGCCGGCCTCCAGTGTGGGCCGCACAAGCAAAAAGGAGACGCGCCTCCGCACCTTGAGCTTCAAAATGCTTTTCGCAACCCGCTTCGTCTCTTCTGACTCGTTGCCCATCATCTTCATGAAGCAGATTTCCGGGTACTTTAGTGCCAATTTCTGCCCCCCAAAAGGCGCAATGACTTCAGGACACTCGCTGACCTGCATGTGTTTCGCCGGCTTCACACTGCTGAGGCCACCATCTGCTTATTGTACGAAGCATGCACTCTCCCCCCTCCCCCACAGAGAGCACCGAACACAAAGGCAAGCAGAGGTCTTGGCAGATTCATATATTCACAATATATTAATTGCCACCCAGTCTGGCCTATTCGGTCTCTCAGCATGTGGCATGAGTGTCTGTCTCCCTCTCTGTCAGGTGGAGCAAGGTCTCAGTGATACCAAGCACGAAGCTTCTAAGCAGGTTCCTAGCAGTAAAACAGCTGCTGTACGGAATGGAACTCTAGGCGCTACGCGCAACCGGAAACGGCCGGTTCTTCGAAGCTGCTGTGAGGAAACGGCCTCACAGATCCCGTGAGGAAACGGCCTCACAGGAATCGTGCGCTCATCTGAGACTCTGCCGCCACCTGCCACCAAACAGCACACCCCGTGCATCATCCCTTGCAACTAGAGGAGTGGGTGGGTGGGAAAAAGAAAGGAAGAACAGAGATGGAGCGTTGCTCCTGAGGCTGAGATTCCGAAAAACTGCTTGACACTCCCTGAGAAAGTTGTTAACAACCAACTTCTCGTGTCAAGCCCAGACGTGTCACGTGTCACCGATCACGGCGATCGGTGACTCCCCCCGTCCCGATGCCACAGACACCGGTGTGGCATCGATCTGGCAGACGGGCCTGGCGACCCTAAACTTAGGGTTCGCGCGCATTGCTTCTACAATAACCCAAATTATTATTTTCCAAATAATAATTGTCTATTATTGTACGAAGCATGCACTCTCCCCCCTCCCCCACAGAGAGCACCGAACACAAAGGCAAGCAGAGGTCTTGGCAGATTCATATATTCACAATATATTAATTGCCACCCAGTCTGGCCTATTCGGTCTCTCGGCATGTGGCATGAGTGTCTGTCTCCCTCTCTGTCAAGTGGAGCAAGGTCTCAGTGATCCCAAGCACGAAGCTTCTAAGCAAGTTCCTAGCAGTTAACCAGCTGCTGTACGGAATGGAACTCTAGGCGCTATGCGCAACCGGAAACGGCCGGTTCTTCGAAGCTGCTGTGAGGAAACGGCCTCACAGGTTCCGTGAGGAAACGGGAATCGTGCGCTCATCTGAGACTCTGCCGCCCAATCTGCGAAGCAGCCGCTCACCTGACAGACCTAACAGGCACCCAAAGCCACATGTGAAGGGGAGGGAACGTGCGAAGGAGCGGGCCGTCACCTCAAGAGAGCTCCTTCGCTGCCTCCGCGAACGCGGCCGGAAGGATGAGCCGCTGCTCGTCGTCCAACTCGCAGTACCTCTCCCAGCAGTCGGACTTCCAGTCCCCCTGCAGCTTGATGTAGAGCTTCTCCACCTTCAGCCGCATGGCTGCCGTGGCCACGCCCCTGCGGAGCGAGTGCCCGGCATACCGAGCCGGGTCCAGCCCCACCTGCACGGCCAGGCTCTTCAGCCCGGCCACCAGCGCTGCGTGCGCCATGGGCACCAGCGCGCCCCGCTTGCCCCTCCCTTCCACCTGGAAGAGGGGCGCCTCGTCCGGCAATCCCTCCGTGGCCAGCATGAGCCGGCGGAGGGCCTCCACCGGGCACAGCCTCGACCCCGGCACTGCCACCAGCGGCACCCAGTGGTAGCGCTCCCCACATTGGATGGTCTTCGAGTGTCGCACTCGGATCCACACCACGTCTCCATCCTCTGCGAAGAGCACATCCTCCCGCACCAGCGCACCTCTGGCGTTCCACGCCTGAGACTTCCCCACGGTGAGGTTGTCCTTGCGGAACAAGCCGTAGAACCCCACCAAGATGGCCGCCCACAGCGCCAAGCCCGTGATCGACTCCATGTCGGCGAACTCAGCCATGCGCGCCAGGTCCCGCAACGTGATGGGCATCACCGGCTTCGCCGGCCGGTCCCACTGCCTGCGCACGCCCTGCAGGGCGGCTGCCACCCTGAACCTGTGAGCCACCGGCGTCCACTCCACCCCCTGCTGCAAGTGAAGGGACCGCACCCCCGCCAGGTAGGACTTGATCGTCCCTGGCTGCACGAACCACGCCGAGAACGCAATAAAGCGCGCTAACGTGGCATCCGACGCCGGCAGTAATGGCTCCAGCGTGCC
This sequence comes from Cymbomonas tetramitiformis, assembly GCA_001247695.2. Taxonomy (NCBI): domain Eukaryota; kingdom Viridiplantae; phylum Chlorophyta; class Pyramimonadophyceae; order Pyramimonadales; family Pyramimonadaceae; genus Cymbomonas; species Cymbomonas tetramitiformis. The sequence continues at coordinate 34,728 of LGRX02027523.1, read as the reverse complement.
CAGGCACGCGAAGCGCACGCAGAACGTGAGGAAGGCCTTGACCCCCGTGTCGTAGGACCTCTGCGTGCTCTCGGCGTACGCCCCGTCCTGGTAGCGCTCCACCGCCACTGCCAGCTCCTCCAGCAGCTCCTCTGCGCCCCGATCACACCCAGTCAGGCAACTCCACTGGCTCCAGCGGCACGCGCACCACTAGCACATCCCACCGAGTGGGCCCCCACTCCGAGCGGCCCTTGCCGTCCAGCGCCGGCGCCGTGAAGAGCATCGTGCCCGCCCGGTACTTGCGCACCGGGCGGAACACCTCGCGCATCCCCGACACCAGCTCGTACGCCTCGTCCCCCTCCCACACCGGCACCAGGAAGCACCCGCCTGTGCCCATCTGCTGCCTGCGCTTGCACTTCAAGAAGTTGCGCAGGATCTCGTACATCACCGAGAAGGGGAGGTTCGCCCACGTGTTGAGCCCGTCGAAGCTCTGCTTGCGCGCGTCATCTTCCGCGCTCCAACTCCGCACGCAGAAGGCGTTCGCTCGCGAGGACGCCACGCACGCGTCCAGAGTGAACGGCCCAAACTCCTCGTCCATCTCCGCGAACAAGACCGGGGAGAACTGCCAATCGTCCCGGTCCTGCCTCCACAGCACCTCCCTCTTGCGCATCGCCCACCGCATGTGGAACTCCTCGAGCTTCAGGCGCGAGAGCAAGTCCGCCAGGAGGTTGTCTTTGGACGCGATGTACTTAGGGCGCAGTCGAATGTCGTGCTGCGCGCAGAGGTAGAAGATCTTCCTCAGCAGCGGGATGTACTCGACCGGCCCCCAGAACTTGTCCACCTGCGTGAGCGCGCACTGGTTGTCGATCCTCACCACCAAAGTCCACCCCGACAGCCTGTGTGCCCACAGCGCCAGCGCCCACCACACGGCGAAGAGCTCGAGGTAGTTAATGTGGGACTTCGCTTTGCTCGTAAACGGGTAGAAGTCGCGCTGCGGCATCTCCGCCAAGTCCTCCCACGAGATGAGGAAGTAGTCGGGCCGGCAGTGTCCGCCCATCCCTTTCCTCAACGACGCGTCCGTCGCGAAGGCATCCTCGTGCACGTCCTCCTTGTGCAACACCACCTTGCGCCCGTTGTAGAGCCGAATGACGCGCTCCACCACCTTCAGGTCTTGCATGACGCCGGTGTTCACCGTCACGCGCGACCTGCCGGCTGTCGCCGCGACGAGCGCGAAGCCCTGCCGCGTGTAGAGCGACAGGCCCCACACCACCTGCGAGCAAAACGCCAGCAACCCGAGAAGCGACTCGAGCTTGCGCCTGCGCACCGGTCCCGTAGCTGCCGCCGCGCGCATCTCCCGCACCTTGTCCGTCACCTGCTGCACGCGATCCTCGCCGATCGACGCCGTACATGTCTCGCCGTCAGTGCACAACAACACGCCGAGGAACTCCATGCGTCGCGCTGGACCCTCACACTTGGCTCGATTCACCTTAAAGCCCAGCATGGTCACAAACTCGATCATGAGGTCCATCATCTCCTGAGCTGCAGCTGCCGTGCGCGCCACCATGAAGAAGTCATCTAAGTAACCGACGCACGGCACTCCCTGCGCCTGCATCCACGCCACAATCGCCCGCGTGTAGCGCATGAAGATGCCCGGTAACGCGCGGTTCCCGAAGGGGCTGCGCGTGTCCATGTACCGCTTGCCGCGCCACTGGAAGCACTGCGCTGCCCAGTACTGCGACGCGACAGGCAACGACCTGTACGCCTCCTCCAGGTCCACCTTCACCATGTACATGCCCGGTCGTAGCAGCGCGTACGCGTCCTTGACTGACGTGAACTCGTCCTTCTGGAGCTCGATCCAGTCGTTGACGCCGACGAACGAAGGTCGCGAGTAATCCCACACGGGACGATACTTGAGCTTCCCCTTGCGGAGTCGCTCCACCATCCCGAGGGCCGACACGCCTCGCGGCAGCCAATCGCGAGCGTCGAAGATCCTCCCCGCCGCCATCTCCTTCGCGAGCTCCGCGGTCATGGCCTCCGCGTGCTCGTCTCCCACGTAATTCTCCACGACGTACGGCTCCTCCGGCTCCTCGCCTGCAAAGGGGAAACCGACGCCACATGCCGCACCTCGCACCAGGAAGGCCACGTCTGGCCAATCCTTCAGCGCCTCTGCGAGAAGGTGCGCTCTCTCCGACATCAGCGGTACCTGCGCTCCCACATCGCGCACCTCCTGCTGGAAGCGAGCGCGCTCCTCCTCCGTCGTGCCCGTACCGGAAAGGCCCCGAGTCTTGGCGCCCTCCACGATCGCTGCACGCAAAGCCGGCCATCTCGCCGACCTCGACTCCGCCACCGCCGGGTAGTGCTCACCGCACCCGGTACCCGCCGGGGACACCGCCGGCGCCGGCACCGCAGCCGGCGCCGCCGGTAACGGTGCCCCCGCTGCGTCCCACACCGGCGCTACCAGCAGCCTCCGAAGCCGTGTCCACCACGGCTCCGCGTCCTCCACCTGCATCTCACACGTCTCACCTGCAGGCTCGGGCTCCCGATCGCCGCTCGCCATCGTCACGCCGTCCTCGCGCTCCTCCTCCGGCTCCACGACGATCTCCCCCTCTGGCGCCCCCCGCGCCCCCCCGCCACCTTCCGGCTCCCCCGGGGGCGTGGCCTCCCCCGGGTTCCACCGCTCGTCCCATCATCGGACGCCCGCCGGCGCCGTGCACTCGTGGCCCTCGTAGTGCACGTGGTTCTTGCTCTCACACCTGAGGCAGTGATGAGCGAACTTGCAGGTCTTCCTCCCGCACCCCGCCGGTGAGTTGTGGTCGAAGCACACGCTCTGCGAACGCTTGCCATCTCGGCGCTTACCGGGCTTGTCCGGCTTCACCGCGCTCGCATCCGGCTGCTCCGTGTCCGGCACCCGCGGCTTCTTCGGGTAGCGGCTGCCGGTGCCCCCCGCGGTCCAGCTGCCGCTGCCACCACCGCCACCTCCTCCGTGCCCCTTCTCCTTGATGCCCTTGTCGCGCTTGTACATCTCCCAGTGGGCGGTGTACGACACGAGCTCGAAGGTCGTGGAGGCCTCCTTCTCCATCCGTGCGCAGAGGTGGTCGTAGAACTTGCGGAGGTGGTCCCACGCGTAATCGAACGACATCAAGCGCATCCACTTTCGGAACTGCAAGAGTAGGTCCCGTGCGTCCTCGGGGGCCTTACACGCCAGCACCGTGAAGTTCTCGTCCCACTCGTCGAAACTCCGGCAGTGCTTCGCCTTGGCCTCCAGCACCAGGCCCTTCTTGGCGTCCAATCGCCACTCCGCTGCCCCTTCCTCGTAGTCGCCCCCGGGACGAGACACTCGGATGTCCATCCCCTTCAGCGCACCACCTGCGGGGAGGAAGGGTCTGGCAGGCACGGCAATCTCACCTGGCGGGCGCGTGATGTCCTTCACCGCCAGGCTGCCATGCAGTGCTCGTCGCAGCTCCTCGTCAGTCGCCGTGCGGAGGGAGCCGAACCGCGCCTTCGCTGCCGCCCGCTTGCGCTCCTCACTCTCGCTGTCCTCGCCATCCGACTCGACGTGCTGCTTCACCGCCCTCCGCTTCTTGCTCCTCGCAGCTGCTGCCGCCCACTCCTCGTCGAAGGCCGGCTGCGCGATCCCTGGCACACTTGCCAACGCCTGCTGCATGTCCGCCAGCTCCTTCAGCGCGAGGTCGATGTACGCGTAGAGATGCCTCGTGCGCACCCCCGCGCGCTCTGGGAGCTCCTCCAGCCCGCACTGCTCCTCCTTGCACGCGGGGAACTTGCTGTCCACCAGCTCGAACTCCCACGGCTCCACTCGCCTCGCTGGGTGTCGCCCGAAGCTGTGCTTCACCCGCGCAAGATCGGCCGCCTGACGCGCCGCAGCCACTCTGATCTCGGTGATCACGCGCTCGCACTCCGCCCATGACCACCCCCTGCGCTTCCCCGCCGACGCCCGCGCCAACTCCCGCAATGACGCGGGCGGATCCTGCTTCCGGCTGCCGCCCTGACCGCTCACACCGCGCCCCGCCAGCGCCGCCGCGACCGCCGCGTCCACCATGCGTTGCACCTCATCCTCCGTGCGCAGCACCCCCTTGGGCGAGGGCCCCGACGACCCGGGGCTGCCGCTCCCGTTCGGAGATGCCTGCGATCCGGGCCTCAGCTCCTGCTGCATGTCACTCGCGGCTGTAGCCCACGCCAAGACCCTGCGCCTGTCCTTCGCTGCCACCCCGCGCAGGGCCTCCCACCTGGCTCCTGGCTCCCCCAAAGGCCACTCACCTCGCACCACCCGCCGATCCGTGCCCAAGATCCCCACCTCCACCAGATCGTCGGTGGGACCCTCCAAGTCCCGCGGCATGTCCTCCAGGATCGCGTCCTCCAGCCGCTGGAACTCGATCAGCATGTCTCTGCGATCCTCCAACACCTCGACCTTCGTGGTTGCCCTGGACGGTTGTGCCAGCTCCATCAGCTTCGCCACCGCCGCGATCCTGGTTCTGGTGCACCAGACCGCTGCCCGCCGGTACTGATCTAGCGTGCGGGTCACCTCCGGCGATGACATCCTCCGACTCCCTCCTGCTCCTCGCTGGCCCGTCATGCTTCTCGATCTCCTCTCGCAGCCCAAAACTTGCCCCTCTCCCGACAGGGAACCAAACGCTGTCGGAGTCTGCCTCCCACACCTGCTCCGCGCAGTTCGCGCAGAGGTTGGTCTTAACGAACGCGCGCCTGTCTCTACGGCGCAGCGGGTTCAGAATCGGCTCCCAAGTCTGCCACTGGGCGTGAGAGAATACGTCACCCTCCCAGCACACGAAGCACGGAAAAAAAACGAATTAGCTTCCGGCACCTCCAGCTCGATCACCGGTACCCGTGCGTACGGTAAACGTACCCCTTGTACGGCTCGCGCGGATCCCAGTACGGGCAGTCGAATCTGCACTTGCAGGGCACGAATACCGGGTGCGACCAGTTCCTCCTGTCCGTACGATCCTCCAAAGTCGCGCTCACTCCCGAGATGTCGGTCTGCGTCCCCGCGTCTTTCTCTGTGGGCTGCCCGTACGATCCTCTCGCTCCAGCCTTCAGCTGCCCAGACATCCGCGTCAACAGAGCGAAAATATGTGATATTCGCTGCGCGATATCTAAAATATTTGCGAATACGCTTTCGGAATCAAAAAGAAAGGAAGAACAGAGATGGAGCGTTGCTCCTGAGGCTGAGATTCCGAAAGACTGCTTGACACACCCTGAGAAAGTTGTTAACAACTAACTTCTCGTGTCAAGCCCAGACGTGTCACGTGTCACCGATCACGGCGATCGGTGACTGCCCCGTCCCGATGCCACAGACACCAGTGTGGCATCGATCTGGCAGACGGGCCTGGCGACCCTAAACTTAGGGTTCGCGCGCATTGCTTCTACAATAACCCAAATTATTATTTTCCAAATAATAATTGTCTATTAGAGCGTGTGACAGGCCCACTTCTCACCTCATACGGTCGCGTGAAGCGCTTGCAGGGTCTGCAAAATGTGAAGCCCACCATGAGCACGCAGAGCCGGTCTTTCTCACCGAGAAGAGCCCTGAACACCACCTCCGCAGCCCCCACACTCTGGGCCCGAGCCCGCGCTGCCAAGCTCCAGTGCCACGGGAAGCAAAGTGCGAATCAGGACGCCACGGAGGCCTGCTCTGAAGGCTGAGGCACACCTGCGCTTCTGCACCTCTGCAGGCTGAGGCACACCTGCGCGCTGCCGCACCCTGTGTGGCCGAGGCACACCTGCGCTTCTGCGGCTCGGGCAGTGGCCGAGGCACACCTGCGCTTCGCGGCCTCTGCGTGCTGAGGCCCGCTTCTGCACCTCTTGCAGGCTGAGGCACACATGCGCTCTCTCGCACTCTCTCAGCCTGCAGCACCCTGCGCTTCGCAGCTCGCAGCCGAGGCACACCTGCGCTTCTCGGCTCCTGCAGCCGAGGCACACCTGCGCTGCCTCGCACCTCTGCAGGGCTGAGAAGACTTGCGCTGCTGCACCTCTGCAGGCTGGAGGCACACCTGCGCTGCTGCACCTCTCGCAAAGCCGAGGCACACCTGCGCTCGCACCTCCAGCCGAGCACCTGCGCCTGCAGCCCCAGCTACCGAGGCACACCTGCGCTTCGCGGCTCGGCAGGCCGAGGCACACCTGCGTCTGCAACCTCTGCAGCAGGCCGTAGGGGCACACCTGGGCGCTTCTGCACCTCTGCAGGCTGAGGCACACCTGCGCTCTCATGTGGCTCTGTAAAGCTGAGGCACACCTCGCTTCTGCACCTCTGCAGGCCGAGGCACACCTGCGCTTCTGCACCTCAGCAGGCTGAGGCATTACCTGCGCTTCTGCACCTCTGCAGGCTGGGAGGACACCTGCGCTTCTCTGCACCTCTGGCAGGCTGAGGCACACCTGCGCTCGCTGCACCTCTGCAGGCCGAGTACACCTGCGCTTTCTGCACCTCCCGCAGGCTGAGGCACACCTGCGTTCTGCACCTCCTCTCGCAGCTGAGGCACACCGCTTCTGCGGCTCTGCAGGCTGAGGCACACCTGCGCTTCTGCGGCTCCTGCAGGGCTGAGGCACACTCTGCGCTTCTGCACCTCTGCAGGCCGAGGCACACCTGTGCTTCTGCGGCTCGGCAGCTGAGGCACACTCTGCGCTCTGCAGCTCTCTGCAAAGCCGAGGCACACCTGCGCTGCTGCGGCTCGCAGGCTGAGGCACACCTGCGCTGCTGCACCTCTGCAGGCTGAGGCACACCTGCGCTTCTGCACCTCTGCAGGCTGAGGCACACCTACGGTTCTGCTCCGAGGCACACGCACACAAATTCGTCACGATGCCCGGATGGAGTAGGATGCAGGGCTGAAAAGCCGTGGCAGGTCTTCTGCGATTCGGTGCCCTCTGCCAAGGTAGGGATGCTTCCCTGCGGTGGATGTGAGTGCACCTAATATCGGCCTCCCCTGATACTTTGTGCACCACCGCATCTGCGTTGACCTCCACCGCTACTTCCTTGGGAGGCTCAGGCGCTCTCGGTGCCTGTTTCAGACCGCCGGGCGAAGTGTGCGAGTCATCCAAAAGCCGAAGGCCGACCATCTGGACGAGAATGTAAGTCAACACAATGCGAAGTGTGCGAGTCATCCAAAAGCCGAAGGCCGACCATCTGGACGACAAAACAACACACAAAAAGTGTGCGAGCTGGTCCAAAGCTGAAGGCCGAATTATCTGGACGAATAAAGCCAACACACTGCTAAGTGTGCGAGCCATCCAAAAGCCGAAGGCCACCATCTGACGACAAGTCAACACATGCGGCGGGGCAGTCATCCAAAGCCGAAGGCCGACCATCTGGACGAGAATGTAAGTCAACACAATGCGAAGTGTGTGAGTCATCCAAAGCCGAAGGCCGACCATCTGGACGAGAATGTAAGTCAACACAATGCAAAGTGTGCGAGTCATCCAAAGCCGAAGGCCGACCATCTGGACGAGAATGTAAGTCACCACAATGCATTGCGACAACCGTGGACGTATGTGCTGTGACTGCAAGGTCTGGTTCTGATGCGAAAGGGTCTCAACATCATGCAGTGAATGCCAAGTTGCGGTGAGCCTGCTTCACTGACATTGTAGCAGCAGGCGTGCTCTTGGTCCAGCTGCCGATGTTATCATTCCAACATCTTGGGCACCACTTGCTAGCTCAATAGTAAAACGAACAAAACAGACATCCGCCTTATGGCATCCCTGCTGTGACAGGAGCACACTAGAGAGACATGCCTGCTCCGCCGACTCTGAAGTGGGAGGCGCTGCGCCCTCCTCCGAGGCGTCTTCGCCCTCTGGAAAGGCGCCTGCCCACTGCTCCTTCAGCTCTGTGCGCATCCTCGACACTGCGACTTTGCGCTGCATCGACTTCGGGATCCCTAGCTGCTTCGGGCCTGCACCCTCCGCACCATCGCCGCAGCCCCTTCAAGTGCTCCTCCGCATGTGAGGATAAGGGATCGGAGCATCGGCCTAGCACTCAAGAAAGCAAAGTGTAACGGCATTTAGGAGGGGACGCTCGGGATCACTGCACGAAGGGTCTTTCGCCGAAAGCGCAGGAGAATTCGTGTTAGAACCGAATGCGCTTGCCAGCAGTCGGGATGCCAGTGACTACTTAGGGGATTTCATTCAGCTGCGGGCTTCAGATATTCCGATCATTACCGAAGAATGGGCTTGGATACTTTCTTAGAGAAAGGGAACTCGGGAGCTTCCACAGCCTGCGGGAGTGGGATGAGCAGGACTCGCTCTGGGAGGCCGGGCGTGGAGGACTGGGGCGGCACCCTTCTCAAGCTGCACGTAGGCGAGCACCTCTGCAAGGTCGACGAGGTGGCTGCGTGCCATGAACAAGAATTCCGTGAACGAGATGACTCCGTTTTTGTTCGTATCGGCCTCCTCGAATATCTTGTCCAAATCCTTATCTGCAGCATCCCCAGCAGTCAGGAAGCCAAAGCCCCTGAGCCTTGTTGAATGTCTGACGTGGTTCATCGCCGGCACGGTCAGAGCTTCCAAACCCTTCAAAGAAGAAAAAGTCGATTCGCGGAGGTGAACTGCCTCGACATTAGGGTGTTGCGAGCACCCCGGATGCGCAACACTACGAGCTGGCACTTACATCACTAACTGCACCTTCGATGCGCCTGTGAAGGACTTTCTGAATCATTTTAACAGAAAGCGGGAAAGGAGTGATGCAGATACGGCCGCGCACCAGTCACTTTTTGCCCGAGCTGGCGAAAGAGCAGACTGAGGTCTTCCTGCGACACTCCGCAACCCTCAAGGCAACGAAACGTCCCGAAACTCAAGGCAAATTCTCCAACCAAAGAGTGGACCGACTTGGTTCCCGCGCGCAAGGACGCAGGCAATATATTGTCCCCGCCACAAAGTGGCGTGCTCCAAAGCACATTGAATACGGAATATATCCCAGGAGGCCCATACACACTCCGTGAGGATTGCGAGCCGGCTGCATATCTCATCGGGATGCCAGTACGGACCTTGCCAACTTTGCCTTCGCCCTCATGATCGATCATTGTGAAAGCAATCATTAGCTCTTCAATCTTCGCTGCCACCATCACCGAGTCCTGGTACACGCCACCCCTTAACGGTATCGCTGGGATCGCATCTCATTCCAGGCGGGACTATGCCCTGCCACGGGTTGACAGCCAACATCGAACAAACGGAATTTGCGCGTCTGCATCGTGACTTTTGCCCTTCGCGCGTCCAGCGCGCTAGGATGATCTTCACCACGCTTTCAGGGCTGCTTGCGGGAGAGTCATCGGCTGGCATGGCTGGTGATCCCCCACTCGAGGGCTAAGATGGCTGACGACTTCGCACGCATCGAGGCAGTGCGCTCAATTCAACGCTTACCAGCGCAGTTTCCACGCTTCGCACGGAAGTGCTCGCTTGATCGTACATCTGTGGCCAGGCCAAGAAGCGGTTTCGCAGAGACGCAAGTGCGCGGGGGGCTGCCGGTAAGAGCTTTGGGAAAGCAGACATGTGGGCACGACAGAACCTCGGCGATGCTGACAAAGTTCTCGTACGTGAGGACGCCGTTCTGGGTGTACCTCTCCAACAGCGAGTCCATCTCGTCATCCGAAAGCCAATCTGTACCTCTAAGGAAGCGAGTGAGTGCGGGGAACGCGCATGATCGCCACAGTGAAAGCAGAGAAAAAGCAGTATCAGTGACTCGCGAGGCACTTCGTCAAAGGCAACTTCCCATTCCCTCGAGTAACACTGAAAACAGTACCCCGCCGGATTTTGCGATTTTACTTCCTCATTCCACGCTTCAAGCAGATCATACCCCCATACGTTGCTGGATGTATGATTGCTCTTCCAGGTTTCACTCCAGCCCACACCATCTTCCCTGAAAGTTAACTGAAAACTAGTTCCAACATGCAGCCATGCTCGAAGCACCCCGAGATGGCTCTTCCCCACACACCTTCACTCTTTCCAAAGTATTGTTTTCCGCAGTCCTATAGAAAGGGTGATGCGGATTCGCGCGTTCGCGCGTTCGCGCCCTTTGAAAAAGGTGAACCGGGTTGGTGAACTGAAGGCAAAGTTCACCATTCGAAATACGCAGGGTCTCAGAGCACTGTAATAACTCTCGCATGGCTTCCTTGTTGATTTTGCCGTCTAAGTTCACCATAGAATCGAACTTTTTCCGTAGCACCGCATTACTCAGATCCACCTCACGGTTGCTGCTACCTGCAAAGAGGAGTGCCATCAGTGTACGCAGGCGGCTCAAAGACCTGGACACTCAGTTGCTACTTCTAAAAGTGAGCGACTGTGACCCACCTGTGACATCCATAACTTGCAAGTTGCTTGTCACTCTTACAACACCAGACCTTGAGGCCACCTGCGCCAACGCACACGGATATGAGCCAGTCTAGGGGCGAAACGGCGAGGGTTAGGGCGCGCTTCATGGACCCGTAGGAAGGCTCGGGTCTCATCTCGGGCCTTTAAAAGGTATCTTAGCACAAGATGCTATGCAAGGAGAACCGGTGGGAACAGGCACAACGTAAGGCAGCATTTACGCGGGAACACCCACAAACGCGCATGGGTAGAGCGTGTCCTGCGCTTGAGTTGGTCGCAAGTATACCCCACTGGCAACGGATACTAGAAACTGCATAAGAGAGCCGTTCAGGCCACGGCGCTCACAGTCACGGACCCTGATACTAGAAAGTGCATAAGAGAGCCGTTCAGGCCACGGCGCTCACAGTCACGGTCCCTGATACTGCTTTCACAGAAACCTACCTTATGGGCTTTCATCGACCTCATAGGCAATGTCAGTTTGCTTGTGTGTGCACTTCTGGCCCCAAAGTTCACGGGGCATATCCTCGTCTTCAGCATATTCATATTCATATTCATATTATTGAACGTCGGGAAAAAGCGGTGCGCGACTTCAGCTGTTTCTCCGGATTGGTCTGAAACCTTTTAGCAATTGCTGTTGATGTTGTTTCTGGTTCGATTTTCCTTCCTCTCTTCGTCTAGATCGGGTCTGATATTTGATCGGGTTCGATATTTTTTTACCCTCACGATTAGGATTCCTAGGTCTACCTTCGCTTCTGCTTGTACTCGGCTCAACGTGTGATGAGTGTCTGGATCTGGGAGATATGGCTGAGACCAGACGAGACATTATATAAACGAGCCGCTGCGCGGCCGATCGCGATTTCGATACGACAAGCCACACGGATGGAAAGCAGCTCGTCACCGGTGACACAAAGCTCCGGTCTACTGTAGCGTCACAGTCGAGTGCGTGCTCATAAATAAGAACGATCGGAAAATCGGGGTTGGACCGAATATTCTTAGCGATCATTTCGATTTTGGCCAACGTTCGGTGTTTTTATCCTTGTGCATCGGAGAAAGGTCACGGGGAAGCTGAAATCCCCCCCCCCACTGTATGGGGGTCCAGCTCCTCCTAGCATCACCCCTTGTTGCGTGTGTCACTGGTCGTGTGTCACCGTATGACACTCACCTGCTAGAAAACTCACTCCCGTAATTCTTCTATTAGTTTTGTATCACCGGTTTCCCCAGCCACTGCTTTCTGAGTCCCTGTTTCCGTGATACCGTTATATATCTTTATCAATATATATACACATTTTCACCTGTTCTATCAGGTTATCGGTCCCACTTCACGTGAGTGGTGATTCCGGTTGGTTCGGCTCGCTTCGGTTTGTCGCAAACGCGTGTATATGATGGTACGAATATCCTCGGAATCGAGCAACCTTAATACTCGCGGATGATCATAAGTTCGTCATTAACATTCACTGGTGCCGGTAACTGTTCAAGCAATTCTCAACACAACACGAGATCATAGAACTACAAAATCTTTGAAATTCTGAGATCGAACACTAAGCTCTTTCATGCAAGCCCAGATTTCCAACATGAAAAAGATATGAAAACAACAGTAAAATATGTTTGTCAAGATCGGTATATACAACCACAAAATACGAATTATTGTGTACAAAAGCTGTGAGCAGAACTGTCTTAGCACTCTAGCGTAGGTACGCGAACAGCCACCTAGCACTTGCGAAGGCAAAACAATAATGAGTCCACCAGTCTGACCTTCGGTCAGAGCTTACTTATCTCTCAATGCTCTGTCACATTTCCCAAAACTGTAACGGTTTCTAGCCCTTAAATCTTCATCTGGCCAATGGAAAGTCATTATTCCATGCCAGCGCTAACAATGTTACCGTTTACCACATTCTGACTGACACGTCAGTGGCAGAGGGGTCACTGTCATCTTCATCTTATCATTCTTTGGTCACCAAGTAACGACCATATCTTCTCCGGCAGGTCTGCACCTCTCGAGCAGTCATCTTGGCAGAACCTGTCATACTGTCATCTCTGTCACGTGTGTCACCAGCTGGACAAACCCGGCGCGGTACCATGAGAAGCCGGCGTTTGTTACAGCTGTCGCAAACGCGTGTATATGATGGTACGAATATCCTCGGAATCGAGCAACCTTAATACTCGCGGATGATCATAAGTTCGTCATTAACATTCACTGGTGCCGGTAACTGTTCAAGCAATTCTCAACAAAGCACGAGATCATAGAACTACAAATTTTTTGAAATTCTGAGATCGAACACTAAGCTCTTTCATGCAAGCCCAGATTTCCAACATTCCCCATCTGTAGCTGCTGCGCGCAGTAGCACAGACTCAAATATGGGCTTGTTCAACATACTGAGTTGTATCACCATCTGCCATGAACTTGCCCAAACTGAAAGTGAACATACCAATGCCTTCACCTTCTCCACCCTGTAGCATCCTGGCTCTGACCAGCGGATTCTTGAACACCAAGACCCACATACACCTGCGGCCAATAGGTCCATGTTCCAGATGTCCAATCACATGCAAGCGTCCTGCCTGACTCAATCGTCTGAAGTACGCGGCCCTGCTCTCGGTCATGTCTGTCAAGTAATAAGATGGAACGTGGACACATGCCACCACACGACTGGCCATTACTGCCAACGGAAACGCGATATCCAGCGCTGCAAACCAAGGTGATGTCACCATTGCGTCACAGACACCATATTTCTCCTTCCATATACGATAATTGCCTGGCTGAAGTGCGTCACGCGCCTCAGGCCAACCCAACTGAGAATTCCAGTCATTGTTCATAAACCTCAACTGTGGCCATTGCTCCACCATCACCTCACTGATGACCCCAGTACCTGCCCACGGGTCCCAGACGCCATCGATGGACTTCCAGTCCACCTCTGTCGCCAGACGCCTCACCTCAGAGGGTATGGTGATGACCAGCTCAAGCCCCCACTGCAGTGCGCTAGCTTCTCGCACCTGGGCTTTGGTCATGTGTCTCACCTCTCCTCGTTTCTCAACTTCTTCTTCAGCCAAAGCAGGCACAAGAGGTGCATCCCTCAGCTGCCTTGCCATTGCCTTCTGTTTGCGATATTTCTTGCTCAGCACCGTGCGATGCCCCTCATTCCAATGCCCTGGCATGAAGGTCTGCACGGCCTTCGAGAGCTTGTCCTGCCTGTCCCAATCAATCTGATCTGGCAAGCCAAAGAACACATCCTTTTCTTCCAATAGCATCTCCCTCGATGAGATGGCATGCCATGGCTGAAACTTGTCTCCCTTCACCACACGACGGGGACCCACGTCTGCTGGCAGCAAGCGCATCTCTGAGGACAGCTTCTCGTTCAATTGCTGCTCCTTCATGCCCAGTTTGTCCTCCAGGACACCAGAGCTCTCGTCTTCCTGGGTCTGCACCTCAGCGTTGGCAGCTTGCACCCCCGTGCCTGAGCACCTGGGACATAGCCACTCGCCCTCTGGTACTCCATCCAGTGCTGGGTTAAGACACCATAAGTGGTAACCCCTGTTGCATGCGTCGCACAGCAACATCTCTGCCTCCCCATCAGTCTTCCTGCACACTTCACATGCTAGGTGCTTGCTGGGTACGGCTGCACTGCAGTCATACTGGTCCTTCACTTGTAGGTGACATGGCGCATGCCTTGGCCGAGTTATTCGCCACTTCGCTATGATCAGCCACTTCAACCACGCCCAAGTATACGTTGACACCACCACCATGCCCCGTTCGGGCGTGATTGTTGGAGTCCGAACTTTGGCCCGCAATCCTGACGTTGGAGACTGACCACACTAACCCCACATTTGACGTGGCAGAGCCCCACCACGTTTGAATGCCACCCCCATTCCCTGCAGTGTTGTTGCTCACTATGCTATGATTCAGAAGATAGACGTCGCATCCCCCGCCCGCCAGGGAGCCTCCATCTGAGGAATCGTAACAGCCAATTCCACCCCCTGATCACCACGCCCAAGCCCATACCCAACACGTTACTGGCTGTTGACTCCAGCCTTCAGAAAGGAGAGGACGACGAGTGCATAAGCAGCCTTCTAGGTCTAGGGATGTGATGAGAAACACCATAGCAGTGTCGGCTCGGAAAGCGCGTGCCCTGACTCGCCCACTTGGTTGGCTAGCACCGAGGGCCTTTAACGCGGATGAAGAGCGTGCCATGACCACGTGCACTCGACACGGTTTAGCAGGCATCGCCGATCGAGAGCCCCGCCCCCCTCCCCGTTGATCGAGAGCCCCCCATATCATATCGCGACCCGCACGCGATCGACCTGCGATCACCGGAAGGGGGGTTGGGATCCTCCCCAATCCCCCACCCCCGGGTTGGGATCCTCCCCCCCTCTGCTACGCGCGGTGCGATGGATGAAAATCGTCGATGAAATAGCGGGGGGGTGCGCGTGGGGGTGGCGAGGGGGCGCGAAGGGGATGCGCGAATGATCAAGGCGATATCAAGGCGAAATTCGGGCGATTTGGAGGTCGCGCGGAGGGAGCGCGGGGGCGCGCGCGACGCACCCCCGTGACCAACGACACTTCTTTAATGCATATTAGTTTGCTTTGAAGATTTGTCATCCGGGTAATCACGCTGAGCTTCCTCGTGGATGCAAGTGAAGGTCTGGTGGCACTAACATGCAGGGTGGTAGGGATGGCTGAGACATAAGTCAGAGGACCCTTGAGGCACTCACCGTGCCCTCCTGCTAGGTTCTGTGATACGTAACTATGGTCACGCACGACCAACGTCGCGTTCTCCGAACCTGCGAGTCCTCCTCCACTTTTCCCCGCGCTATTGCGGATCACCTCACTGCGGGAGAAGTACAACGAGGCGCGCTTCTCACAGTACACCGCGCCTCCACTCCCCTCTGCCACGTTGTCCTGCAGCCACAGCCTCAACGCTCATCAGTACTTCGCAGCTCAATTCCCCGCCCCCCTGCCTCCCTTGGCTGCAGGTGCATCCTCCAACCCCGTTAGTAGTCCGCGCCTTCACTCCCTATCCCTGCCGCCACTCCCTATCCGCCGCAAGTAGTTCACCTGCAGGCTCAGCTTGTAGTCCCAACAGATTCCCCGTTTATCAAGCTCCATCTCGTCCGCATGCAGGTGAGGAACCCAGAGGATCCCGCCACCAAAGCCGTCCATCCCAAGGGAGAATCCCCCTGCATTCCCCCGGCAACGACACATATCGGGTCCAGCACACACTCAAATCAGCCAGGCAAGGCGAAGCTCCCGGTTCGTACCTGCAGCGAGCATCCGTACGCGTGCAGCAGGCTGTTCTCGCCGAGAAGGACGGCGCCTCCATCACTCGAGGTGTACCCTCTCAGCAACCTCAGGTTGTGCAGGGTGAGATTACGGCCTGCCCCAACTGAGAAGATGCGTGTCTGCCCTCCAGCATCGATCTCGCACAAGGTTCCGGCGGAAGCAAGCACTTCTGAGCACTTGCCCTGGATGAGAACGCTTGCTTGTAGCACCTCAGTCACCGCCGTCACCTGGAAGGACGTGTAGAGCAACACGGTATTCACGTCTACATCGCCATTAAGGGCTGCTTGAAGGCCGTCGGCGGCGTTCGCCTCCACCTCGATCAGCACCGTACCCTCAGAGTCCACTTCCACGGAGTTTCCTGATGCCAGAACCTGCACAACGTCACCGAGAAGCACAGTAAGCCACTCGCGGCCCCTTTCCTTGGGAAAGCCCCGTGTGCGCCGCGCCGTCAGAAGGTGGCCAGCCGCGGTGCGAGGGCGTGGAATGGCAGACTTCTGGAACGCACAGAAAGCACGTGCTCACGGTATTCATCAAGCACATGATTCGACGACATTTGTGCGTGCCAGCGAGAGCCAGTCATTGGTCTCGCTCTGTCGTGACAACGAACGCAAATCGGCGTCCCCGCAATGTACCGCCGGCGAGAATCAGTCTGCGGCCTCGCTGTGCACTGCCGGTGAGAGCCACTCGCCGCCTTTGTACTACAAACATTGACACAGTAGGATGTTCCTACTCGCGCCACTTTTCCTTTAAGCAGTCGGTCCAATAGGTGTCAACCTGCCGGTTAACGCCCATGGAGTCGCAACACGCGTCAACGTCAAACATCCCGTACTGGGCCGCTATCTCCTCAAAGCGCTCCCTGATCAGCTTCCAGTCCTGGCGATCTACGACCTGGTCGTAGTGGGAGCTACCTTCTGGGGGCTTAACGTGCTCAGGTACCTTTCCGGTTACCTTCGGATGACTCTGGGTCTCAGGATGGGGGAACTCGTCGGTCCCCGGTGCTCCTCTCTTCGGATGACTCTGGACTTCTGCTGTGGCCTGTTCCCTAGCTCGATCTGCTCTGGTCATAACTGCTAGCGATTCGGCATCCCTCAAGGACTTCTCGCCTACTGCTAGGGTGGCAGCTGCGTCCAGCCAGAGGGCCGGCGTCTCTACCCACGTGAGCCCATTCAGATGAGTGAGCTCACCAATGACCGGTGCCGGACTGGTGGGAGGGAAGGACTCGTCCTCGGAATCACTATACTCGAAGGTGGCGCCTAAGGCAGATGTGGGATCCTCGTCCTCTTCACATCTCTTGCCTTTCGGCTCAGAGTACTCGGGCCCATCTGTGGCGCGGTCCACTGCCCCGAGGACAGAGGTAGGATCCTCGTCCTCTTCGGACCCCTTACCTTTCGGTGCGGAGTCTCTGGGCCCATCTGTGGCGCGATCCACAATCCCTTTTTCCTTCAAACCTTCTCTGGCTGACATCTCCTAATAGTCTGGTCGCCGGGACTGCGCATCCGGTACTACCAAACAGCGCCCTGGCACGTGCTCCATCTGATGGACTCCTACCTCTACCAAGTCCTCGTACCAGCGAGCCTGACGTCGGCTGAGCTCCCTAGCTGGGGCGAAGAGCCACTGGAGGGGTTTGTGGTCTCCCATGAGCTTAAAGGATGTAAAAATCAGATAATGTCTCCAGGTGACCGTGGTACAATGATGGATGGCACAAAGCTCCCGTTCCCCAGCGTGATAGTTCTCACTGCTCAGCGCTGGAGAACTGCCGGCTCTCAAAGGCCAGGGGCTGCAAGCCTCGTCCCTGATCCTGCATGAGTACACCCCCTAGTGCTACTCCACTGGCATCTGTCTGTACGAAGAAGGGTCTGGAACCGTCTGCTGCGCCCTTTTGATCGGGTAGGGCCAAGGCTGGGGAGGAGATCAAAGCAGTTTTTAGCTGTTTAAATGCTGCCTTTTCATTCTCGCCCCAGGTCCAGTCCACGCCGGATTTGGTGAGGCGGGTCAATGGGTACGCGATATCTGCGAAGTTCTGGATGTACCTTCGGTAGAAGCCGCACATGCCCAGGAACTGTCGCACGTGTGTGACAGTTTCTAGGTCTGGCCAATCGCGTACCGACGCAACCTTATCCTGCTGTGGGCGGCATCCATCCCGATCTACCACATGCCCCAGGAACCGGACTGATCGTTTGCACAGTTTGACTTTCGACTTTTTAAGGTAGACGGCATTCTTTCGGCACGCCTCCAAGACCTGGCGGAGGTGGTCGAGGTGTACCTCATGAGCGCTCTTACCCGGAACCTCAGCCGAGAAAATCATGATGTCGTCTACAAATACTCTGCAAAAGGGTAGGTGCCCGAGGTACTGTTGCATCATCCTTTGCCAGGTACTTGGGGAGTTTGACAGTCCCATAGGCATGACCAACCACTCGTACGCTCCAAAGTGCGTAGTCATTGCGGTTTTCTCCACGTCCTCTGCTTTCATAGGAACCTGCCAAAATCCCCAAAGGGCATCCATCGTAGAGAAGACGGTAGCCCCTTGCAGGTCATCTAAGAGACTCTGGGCATCTGGGAGGGGGTACTTATCCTTGACTGTGATCTCATTGATCTGTCGGTAGTCAATGACTAGACGCAACTCTTTGGGATTACTCGGCTTGGGGACCATCAGCACGGGGCAGCCCCACGGAGAGGCCGAGGGTCGTATGTACCCTTTGGCTAAGAGCTCATCTAGTTGTTGCCGGAGTTGCCGCAACTCCTCCTGCGACAACTTGTACCCTCGCCGGTGCAAGGCGTTCCCACTCCAATCTGGCCTGAGCCGGATGCCGGACTTGAACTCCCTTGACTGGACTGATTCTGGCAGCTCTGTGCAAATGACATCTGCGAACTCCTTTTCCAGGTCCCTAAGCTGCTGCCAGATCTCCGGCGACACCGTCTCGTCTATCTCGTCCTCCGGCGGTTCCGGGGAGGCCTGAGCAGTCTGTGGGGCTGGCGGCGGGGTAGTGCCTGGCGGGGCGGCCGGTACCGGCGGGTCTGTGGTTTGCGGAGCTGGCGGCGGGGTAGTGTCTGGCGGCACGACTGGTGCCGAGGCTCGCGACTTCTGACTCTGAGAGCTCGGGACGGTGGGGACTTTTGACCCCGGCGGCCGCTCGACGGAGGGGCCACTTTCAGCACCAGGCTGACCGACCGCTGCGACCTGGTCACGCCAACGCACTCGCTTACGCCGTGCTCGGGGTCGTCGCTCCGCGACCAGACCCCGGCCCTGCCGGAGCGCCGCGGCTGCTTGAGCGTGCCAGGTGGGTGGTTTACCAGCCGCGTGATCCTCTATCGCCTGTCTACGCACCGCTGGCGGAAGCAACGCAAATGCTCCGTTTGCCTCCTGTTTGCTAGCGAAAACGCTGAGAGGGTCAAGATGATCCCCGGCCTCGTCGACCGTACTCGCAAATCCCTGTGGTCTAATATCCTCGACCACCGCCCCCACTCTCTGCAACTGACACGCCCCTCCCATGTCACTGTAGCCGGACTCGGAGCTGTCCGAGACCAACCCTCCCGGCCCCTCGGATTCCTCTGCTCCGTCCGGCACCATCGCGCTGGGTCGCACGCCGACTTCACTATCCTCGGACCCGGAGGATGGTTCTGACGCTAGGCCTGCTACAACATCGTTGGGGGAATCTTCGTCGGAGTCTCCCCCCCCCTTGTCGCAGGCTAACGCACCAAAAGTCCCATCGGGGCCGAGGTAGACGACGAAAGCTTGCTCCTCTCTGTTTCGGAGGGTCCGCAGGTCCCGGCGAGCTCGACGTTGGCTCAAAAGGACTCCCTGTACCAGTGCCATTGCTGTGTCCTTGGACCGACTGGGGTCCGGGGACCCCGGCGAACAGCCGGTAATGACGACCTCTTCCCTGCCCTTGGTGAACCGGACCGAACCCCAGTTCTTATAATGGCTACTGCCCGACAGTCCTTGTGAAAGGACTGGAATCTCGTTCAGTCCTATCACAAGGACCGGACGCGCGGGAATTTCTTTAACCATCCTCTTGATGCTCCTAGTGCCTATCCTCCGGATTATAGTCTCATTGGGACCTAAACTGGGTACCCCTTTGCCCGCTTGCCTAAACAATGTCGCAATTTCATGCTACGTTATCAACATTAAGCATGGGTAGCGTTAAAAATCACTAAATTCCAACCACACCACAGTGATATTTTCGGATTTTGTATACCCAGGCAACTTCAATCGATATTTTGAGGGCGATGATGACCTCCGATCATTTTTTCGACAAGACACTGCAGAAAGAGCAGCTCGCGAACTTGACAACTCAGGTCTCCGAATTTTTACAGGACCTTCGTGGAGGTAGCTAGCGTGAGAAACATTTCGGTCCTTGTGGTAGGACTGGCCTTTTTATTTAATTTGAATTAATTTTACCCCCACCTCTTCAGCCCTCACAAGTGCATACCCATATCGAGTATATCAACCGGCACATGTCTTTAATAAATATTTGAGCACCCAAGGATGATCTTTAAGCACTCAAACATCAACTACATCGAAACATCGTGGCGGCTAGCCCCCTTTTACTTCGGTCCTTGTGGTAGGACTGGAGCGTCGGGCAGTAGCCAATAATCCAGTGTAACTGGGGAAAGGTTCGCCAGCCAAGGACCTCCCAGGATGACATCCACCTTGAGGTCGAGGGGCATTACCCGAAGCTCAACCTGCTGGCCGTAAGACCCCTTCGACGTCTCAGCAAGAAGCTTGGGCCTGATGCAGGAATTAGCATCATATGTGGTGCCGTCAGCCACTCGAACCCGCATGGCTTGCTCGTGGCGCACCGGCTTGACGCCGGAGAGCTTCTGCAGTGTACTCTTTGCGATAATATTGATGGATGCTCCCGAATCCACCAACACCTTGACTCTGACGCCCGCAATCCAGGCCCAAAACAGCAACAACGTCGGTGTGCGACTGTGCCTGTCGAAACTCCTCGGGCGCGCTCCCATCGAGGACACCGCTGCCAGGGACTCACACCAACTCGGACTGATGTCGCCGTCCTGCATTATGCAGTCCAGGCGGGTGACGGACGTTTCTGCGTCGGAGTCACAGTCCGGGAGGCAGTAAGTACATGCGTCCGCTAGCAGGCCGATGGCGACTGCTTTCTGGACTGCACTGCGCTCCGGGAAGTCTGGGGGGGACACCGCGACTTGGACTGACGCTGCAGCCAGTTTAGCCGCTATGTGCTTTCTGACTTGCTCGTCCCGGTGCATCAGCTCATTGTCTTGCTGAAGTTCCCTATTCTCCCTTTCCAACTCCTCCTTTACGAAGGCGTGGAAGTCCGCACGGCGTTCTGTTGAGGTAGAAGCCGGGTCCCTACCCTCCGACTCGTACCTGCGTTGCAATCGAGAGGTTCGAAGCGCTTTGTCTTCAGGAGTCAGCCATGGTCTGCGTTTCGGACCCAAAGCCTGGCGAGCTCTGCTTCGGGTCAGCCACGGCCGACTGGGCTTTGAAGTTCTCTCTGGTGGTGAGAGTTCTTCTCCCTCGGCAGGCTTGGGCTTGGCTACGCGGACGAACCGTCCGAACTCCTGATCCAAGATGGCTTTGCGTCGGCGATTGAACTCGCGCACCCTGACGAGCCGCTTCAAGCGCTTATCTAACTCTTCTCGATTCAACTGGGGCTTACTAGTCGTGGGTCCAAGCTTCGCTTCTGTCTCATCCGCCTTTGCTCTCCAAAGCGCAAGGGACTTGACCGGTCGGACCTCTGACTCTTCCAGCTTTAGATACCTTTCTAGCGCTCTGATGGCGGAACGCAGGCGAGCACTTGGCTGCTGGGCCTGAAAGGCTTTCCTAACTCTGGGGGGTAAACGCTGAGCCCTGAACTTCCAGTGCCCGCGAACTCTCGCAACATCCGACCCCTGGTTCTCCAGGTGCTGTTGGTAGACTGCCCGTGGCTCAACTGTGTGGCTCGACCGGTTTTTACCCCGGGTGTCCGCACCAGTGATCCAACAGAGCAGCTCCCACGGCTCCTCGGGACGTGGAACTGAGGCGGTTGCTGGGGTTCTGGCGGACTTCCAGAAGTTCGCCTGCTCTTTCTGAATGCGTTGCTCGACCTGTTCCCGCTCAGGAGGCTCTGGGCGTCCCGTGCGGGTGGCGGCTAGCATATCCAAATCTTCCTGCTTATACTCCTCGACTCGACTCTGGCTCTTGAGGTGGCGCCTGGCGCTGCTACTAAGGTGTCTCCCACACCTCCTCCACCTATCACGCAGCACCTGCATCGCTGTGGACGCCGGCGCGGGGCCCTTTTGTCCCCCTGACCCCGCAGTGACGGGGCCCGCGCCCTTTACTGCGGGGAGGACGCCCCGGGCTGGGGAGCGTCCTCCTGGACAAAATCCAATCCGATGGCAGCCAAAGCTTCCTCCACCATCTCTTCCCCTATCAACGCCAGGGTATCCTCCAGAAGGCACTTGGCCCACTCCTTCGGGCGATGCTGCGCCTGCGGACAATCGCGGGCATAATGGTCCATGCTCTTGCACAGACGGCAACCCTCGTACTCCGGGGAGCCGAGTCGTTGCCCTGAGGGTGTCGGAGTGCCAGCGGATGTCGCCATGGCTAGCAACTCCTCCGTGACATCGACGTGGGCCAGCAGCTGGACCGAGCGGCTCGTCTTATCCTGGCTCTGCCGTAACTCCCGCTCAGCCTCTAGGGCCCAGGTCAGGAGTACGTGGCGGCCCTTACTGACCGTCCGGCTCAGGGTCAGGACCGAAGAGCCTTTCCTCTCGGCTATAAGGAAGACCTTCCTCCTTACCTCCGGTATCAATCCCGTAAGGAATATCTCCAGCAGCTCCTCTTCCGGCACCGGAGAGGTGAGCTCGTGGGCAGCCAGCATGCTCACGATGTCGTGAGCAAGGTGCACCCCGTCCCAGAACTCGCGGACCGTGCGAGTCTGCCTGTCCTGACTTTGGCGCACGCGACGCAGGAACGGACCGATGAACGTCGGGAAAAAGCGGTGCGCGACTTCAGCTGTTTCTCCGGATTGGTCTGAAACCTTTTAGCAATTGCTGTTGATGTTGTTTCTGGTTCGATTTTCCTTCCTCTCTTCGTCTAGATCGGGTCTGATATTTGATCGGGTTCGATATTTTTTTACCCTCACGATTAGGATTCCTAGGTCTACCTTCGCTTCTGCTTGTACTCGGCTCAACGTGTGATGAGTGTCTGGATCTGGGAGATATGGCTGAGACCAGACGAGACATTATATAAACGAGCCGCTGCGCGGCCGATCGCGATTTCGATACGACAAGCCACACGGATGGAAAGCAGCTCGTCACCGGTGACACAAAGCTCCGGTCTACTGTAGCGTCACAGTCGAGTGCGTGCTCATAAATAAGAACGATCGGAAAATCGGGGTTGGACCGAATATTCTTAGCGATCATTTCGATTTTGGCCAACGTTCGGTGTTTTTATCCTTGTGCATCGGAGAAAGGTCACGGGGAAGCTGAAATCCCCCCCCCCACTGTATGGGGGTCCAGCTCCTCCTAGCATCACCCCTTGTTGCGTGTGTCACTGGTCGTGTGTCACCGTATGACACTCACCTGCTAGAAAACTCACTCCCGTAATTCTTCTATTAGTTTTGTATCACCGGTTTCCCCAGCCACTGCTTTCTGAGTCCCTGTTTCCGTGATACCGTTATATATCTTTATCAATATATATACACATTTTCACCTGTTCTATCAGGTTATCGGTCCCACTTCACGTGAGTGGTGATTCCGGTTGGTTCGGCTCGCTTCGGTTTGTCGCAAACGCGTGTATATGATGGTACGAATATCCTCGGAATCGAGCAACCTTAATACTCGCGGATGATCATAAGTTCGTCATTAACATTCACTGGTGCCGGTAACTGTTCAAGCAATTCTCAACACAACACGAGATCATAGAACTACAAAATCTTTGAAATTCTGAGATCGAACACTAAGCTCTTTCATGCAAGCCCAGATTTCCAACATGAAAAAGATATGAAAACAACAGTAAAATATGTTTGTCAAGATCGGTATATACAACCACAAAATACGAATTATTGTGTACAAAAGCTGTGAGCAGAACTGTCTTAGCACTCTAGCGTAGGTACGCGAACAGCCACCTAGCACTTGCGAAGGCAAAACAATAATGAGTCCACCAGTCTGACCTTCGGTCAGAGCTTACTTATCTCTCAATGCTCTGTCACATTTCCCAAAACTGTAACGGTTTCTAGCCCTTAAATCTTCATCTGGCCAATGGAAAGTCATTATTCCATGCCAGCGCTAACAATGTTACCGTTTACCACATTCTGACTGACACGTCAGTGGCAGAGGGGTCACTGTCATCTTCATCTTATCATTCTTTGGTCACCAAGTAACGACCATATCTTCTCCGGCAGGTCTGCACCTCTCGAGCAGTCATCTTGGCAGAACCTGTCATACTGTCATCTCTGTCACGTGTGTCACCAGCTGGACAAACCCGGCGCGGTACCATGAGAAGCCGGCGTTTGTTACAGCTGTCGCAAACGCGTGTATATGATGGTACGAATATCCTCGGAATCGAGCAACCTTAATACTCGCGGATGATCATAAGTTCGTCATTAACATTCACTGGTGCCGGTAACTGTTCAAGCAATTCTCAACAAAGCACGAGATCATAGAACTACAAATTTTTTGAAATTCTGAGATCGAACACTAAGCTCTTTCATGCAAGCCCAGATTTCCAACATTCCCCATCTGTAGCTGCTGCGCGCAGTAGCACAGACTCAAATATGGGCTTGTTCAACATACTGAGTTGTATCACCATCTGCCATGAACTTGCCCAAACTGAAAGTGAACATACCAATGCCTTCACCTTCTCCACCCTGTAGCATCCTGGCTCTGACCAGCGGATTCTTGAACACCAAGACCCACATACACCTGCGGCCAATAGGTCCATGTTCCAGATGTCCAATCACATGCAAGCGTCCTGCCTGACTCAATCGTCTGAAGTACGCGGCCCTGCTCTCGGTCATGTCTGTCAAGTAATAAGATGGAACGTGGACACATGCCACCACACGACTGGCCATTACTGCCAACGGAAACGCGATATCCAGCGCTGCAAACCAAGGTGATGTCACCATTGCGTCACAGACACCATATTTCTCCTTCCATATACGATAATTGCCTGGCTGAAGTGCGTCACGCGCCTCAGGCCAACCCAACTGAGAATTCCAGTCATTGTTCATAAACCTCAACTGTGGCCATTGCTCCACCATCACCTCACTGATGACCCCAGTACCTGCCCACGGGTCCCAGACGCCATCGATGGACTTCCAGTCCACCTCTGTCGCCAGACGCCTCACCTCAGAGGGTATGGTGATGACCAGCTCAAGCCCCCACTGCAGTGCGCTAGCTTCTCGCACCTGGGCTTTGGTCATGTGTCTCACCTCTCCTCGTTTCTCAACTTCTTCTTCAGCCAAAGCAGGCACAAGAGGTGCATCCCTCAGCTGCCTTGCCATTGCCTTCTGTTTGCGATATTTCTTGCTCAGCACCGTGCGATGCCCCTCATTCCAATGCCCTGGCATGAAGGTCTGCACGGCCTTCGAGAGCTTGTCCTGCCTGTCCCAATCAATCTGATCTGGCAAGCCAAAGAACACATCCTTTTCTTCCAATAGCATCTCCCTCGATGAGATGGCATGCCATGGCTGAAACTTGTCTCCCTTCACCACACGACGGGGACCCACGTCTGCTGGCAGCAAGCGCATCTCTGAGGACAGCTTCTCGTTCGATTGCTGCTCCTTCATGCCCAGTTTGTCCTCCAGGACACCAGAGCTCTCGTCTTCCTGGGTCTGCACCTCAGCGTTGGCAGCTTGCACCCCCGTGCCTGAGCACCTGGGACATAGCCACTCGCCCTCTGGTACTCCATCCAGTGCTGGGTTAAGACACCATAAGTGGTAACCCCTGTTGCATGCGTCGCACAGCAACATCTCTGCCTCCCCATCAGTCTTCCTGCACACTTCACATGCTAGGTGCTTGCTGGGTACGGCTGCACTGCAGTCATACTGGTCCTTCACTTGTAGGTGACATGGCGCATGCCTTGGCCGAGTTATTCGCCACTTCGCTATGATCAGCCACTTCAACCACGCCCAAGTATACGTTGACACCACCACCATGCCCCGTTCGGGCGTGATTGTTGGAGTCCGAACTTTGGCCCGCAATCCTGACGTTGGAGACTGACCACACTAACCCCACATTTGACGTGGCAGAGCCCCACCACGTTTGAATGCCACCCCCATTCCCTGCAGTGTTGTTGCTCACTATGCTATGATTCAGAAGATAGACGTCGCATCCCCCGCCCGCCAGGGAGCCTCCATCTGAGGAATCGTAACAGCCAATTCCACCCCCTGATCACCACGCCCAAGCCCATACCCAACACGTTACTGGCTGTTGACTCCAGCCTTCAGAAAGGAGAGGACGACGAGTGCATAAGCAGCCTTCTAGGTCTAGGGATGTGATGAGAAACACCATAGCAGTGTCGGCTCGGAAAGCGCGTGCCCTGACTCGCCCACTTGGTTGGCTAGCACCGAGGGCCTTTAACGCGGATGAAGAGCGTGCCATGACCACGTGCACTCGACACGGTTTAGCAGGCATCGCCGATCGAGAGCCCCGCCCCCCTCCCCGTTGATCGAGAGCCCCCCATATCATATCGCGACCCGCACGCGATCGACCTGCGATCACCGGAAGGGGGGTTGGGATCCTCCCCCAATCCCCCCACCCCCGGTTGGGATCCTCCCCCCCTCTGCTACGCGCGGTGCGATGGATGAAAATCGTCGATGAAATAGCGGGGGGGTGCGCGTGGGGGTGGCGAGGGGGCGCGAAGGGGATGCGCGAATGATCAAGGCGATATCAAGGCGAAATTCGGGCGATTTGGAGGTCGCGCGGAGGGAGCGCGGGGGCGCGCGCGACGCACCCCCGTGACCAACGACACTTCTTTAATGCATATTAGTTTGCTTTGAAGATTTGTCATCCGGGTAATCACGCTGAGCTTCCTCGTGGATGCAAGTGAAGGTCTGGTGGCACTAACATGCAGGGTGGTAGGGATGGCTGAGACATAAGTCAGAGGACCCTTGAGGCACTCACCGTGCCCTCCTGCTAGGTTCTGTGATACGTAACTATGGTCACGCACGACCAACGTCGCGTTCTCCGAACCCGCGAGTCCTCCTCCACTTTTCCCCGCGCTATTGCGGATCACCTCACTGCGGGAGAAGTACAACGAGGCGCGCTTCTCACAGTACACCGCGCCTCCACTCCCCTCTGCCACGTTGTCCTGCAGCCACAGCCTCAACGCTCATCAGTACTTCGCAGCTCAATTCCCCGCCCCCCTGCCTCCCTTGGCTGCAGGTGCATCCTCCAACCCCGTTAGTAGTCCGCGCCTTCACTCCCTATCCCTGCCGCCACTCCCTATCCGCCGCAAGTAGTTCACCTGCAGGCTCAGCTTGTAGTCCCAACAGATTCCCCGTTTATCAAGCTCCATCTCGTCCGCATGCAGGTGAGGAACCCAGAGGATCCCGCCACCAAAGCCGTCCATCCCAAGGGAGAATCCCCCTGCATTCCCCCGGCAACGACACATATCGGGTCCAGCACACACTCAAATCAGCCAGGCAAGGCGAAGCTCCCGGTTCGTACCTGCAGCGAGCATCCGTACGCGTGCAGCAGGCTGTTCTCGCCGAGAAGGACGGCGCCTCCATCACTCGAGGTGTACCCTCTCAGCAACCTCAGGTTGTGCAGGGTGAGATTACGGCCTGCCCCAACTGAGAAGATGCGTGTCTGCCCTCCAGCATCGATCTCGCACAAGGTTCCGGCGGAAGCAAGCACTTCTGAGCACTTGCCCTGGATGAGAACGCTTGCTTGTAGCACCTCAGTCACCGCCGTCACCTGGAAGGACGTGTAGAGCAACACGGTATTCACGTCTACATCGCCATTAAGGGCTGCTTGAAGGCCGTCGGCGGCGTTCGCCTCCACCTCGATCAGCACCGTACCCTCAGAGTCCACTTCCACGGAGTTTCCTGATGCCAGAACCTGCACAACGTCACCGAGAAGCACAGTAAGCCACTCGCGGCCCCTTTCCTTGGGAAAGCCCCGTGTGCGCCGCGCCGTCAGAAGGTGGCCAGCCGCGGTGCGAGGGCGTGGAATGGCAGACTTCTGGAACGCACAGAAAGCACGTGCTCACGGTATTCATCAAGCACATGATTCGACGACATTTGTGCGTGCCAGCGAGAGCCAGTCATTGGTCTCGCTCTGTCGTGACAACGAACGCAAATCGGCGTCCCCGCAATGTACCGCCGGCGAGAATCAGTCTGCGGCCTCGCTGTGCACTGCCGGTGAGAGCCACTCGCCGCCTTTGTACTACAAACATTGACACAGTAGGATGTTCCTACTTGCTCCACAAATACTCTTCATCGCATTAATCTTGGCATAGATTGAGGGCAAATTTACCAGAAAAACCGCACCCAGCAGGAAGAAAATCATCAGTGCTAGGGATAAGGACGTATGTCTGCTTTGTTGATATGGCGTGTGATACCCGAAATTTCGCACAATTGAGTCCTAGCCTGTGCTAGGACTCAATTAAGAATACAAATTTCAATGTACGCCTGTGGCAGCCTACAGGCTTCTCTCAAGTATTTCGTAGTTTGTGGTGAGCTCACGATGGTGTATCGACAGCTTATCTGATGATACCGACTGCAAGCGAAGGGGAGGACAAAAGCGATCGTGAAACCTGCACATAGAGGCTAATCACCTATGCGAAAACGTTTTCTGCCCTTCAACGCTTCGAGGATGTGTTTTAGTGTTTGCTTGCCTTTACTTTTGACTAAGTGAAGGCACCATGATCCTATACCATGATCCTATACCATGATCCTAAACCATGATCCTATAAAATCATATATCTATAAAATCGTACATCTAAACCACCCTCGCCCCTCGGGTGCAGCGCCTCGAGATCCTCCAACCAGGGCTGTGGGGTTATGTAACCCTGATATACAGTACAGTAAGTCCTATAATAATAAGTCCTATAATAATATAAGCCTTATAATAATACCCGTCCGAGACCACCAAAGTGATAAGCCTTATAATAATAATAATTATTATAGCTATAATAATAATATATTATTATAAGACTTATAATATATTATTATAAGGGCTTATAATAATATTGTTATTATAAGGGCTTATAATAATATTATTATTATAGGGATAAGTCTACATCGGGGGCCGACATTTCATTTAAATCTACATCGGGGGCCGACATCTCATTTTAATCTACATCAGCGTACACTTCATTTTAATCCACATCGGGGGCAGACATCTCATTTTAATCCACATCGGGGACAGACATCTCATATTAAAACCACATCGGAGGCTGACATGTCATTTTAATCTACATCGGGGGCAGACATGCCTAAACGTTGCACATCGGGTGTAGACATCTCATTTTAATCCACATCGGGGGTTGACATTTCATAGCATGCGTAGACACACTTACATCTGAAACCTAACTTGTGAATGCCAACGAAGCCGCATTATTTCTTTTGCATGACATGCGGGAAACACGCAGCAATGCTAAAAGACCACCTCCAGACCCACTTCCAACAAAACAGCAGCCGAAACGCGCTGCGAGATCCACTGTTGCTCGCGAGGTGGAAGAGGATGTGCGGCCGGCCGCCACTGCTGGCACACCTGACCTAGAAGACCCAGATTTAGACAACAATCTTTTGAAGCTTGCGGGTTGCCTGCCTAACGTTTTACAGCTGGCGCAAACGGACTTCTTAACCGCGCATTCAGCGACGTTCCTGATCCCTGGGGATATATTATTTCATCCAGAACATGGCTTTGGTGTCTTTGGGCGCACTGGCAGTCGCACTCGCCCCTCCCTCACAATTCAGAGCTTCCAACTTGGTGAAGATGTCGCAACACAATTTGAAACCTTGCTTCTTTCACCTGCGGTGTATGATATTGACAACGTCTGCGACCTGCAGTTCACCAACCTCAACGTCACAACCTTCTCTTGCTCCCGCCGATCCAGCGTCTCGCATTTGACTGTCGGCTTGAAAACTGTTCCCGCGTATCCAGACGGCATGGAGGAAATGCTAGCAGAGGCTGCGGCAGCTGCTGAGGCTGAACGCAACAACATGTCTGCCAGCCAGGACGAGGAAGATGCGGAGGACGAGGAAGAGGCGGCGTTACTGAATATATCCGATGAGGAGGAGGAGGAGGAGGGTGTGGAGGACGAGGCGGTTGGTGTGCAGGAGGGAGGAGCGGCAGCAGAACCATCAGAAGCATACACCAATCGGCGGCGTGAGCAGAAGCGCCTGTCTGCTAAGCGGCGTAGGGTCATGCAGGTTGAGGCTTCCACTCGACTAGCACAAGGAGGGGCGGAGGTTCTACCTCCACGCGAATTGGTTTCCTTGCGAGCTGTTCCTACCAGTGACCTGATCCAGGAGGGGCTCGTTGTTGGCAGCCGCGACAGAGCCCTTCTTCTGACCGCTGAGGTGGAAGAGCGCGATGGCAAGCTCGCCTCCTATGCCAAGAGTTTCCACAAGGGCTTGGGCAAGTTCTGTGGAAAAGGTCACCTCCAGTTGCTCGCGGTAGCCCCTCATTTGTGTCGCACGGGGTATTTTATTTGTCGTGTCGCAAAAGATTCGTTTATATTAACGACGCTTCGCAGCTTTTTCAGAAATATGCTGTTTTTCATTTCGTTTCCCTTAAAGGAGCGAAACAGGTTTCCTGGAAAAAAGTGACATCAACAGGCCACACCGCAGGAGCTGTCCCTCAAAAATTATGCCGTTGGAAATTTTTCGAAAATTTTCTGCCCATGTCAGCAGTCCTACCCCGGATTGTGTCGAGCGCTCGCGCTTTACCGGCCAATCATGATACGATAGCATATCAGCAGTCCTACCCCGGATTCTTTCGACCGACAACGAGAGAAACGTTTAACAATTCAAAATTATACCACGAAGATATATATGCTGTTTTTCATCCATGTCAGCAGTCCTACCCCGGATTGTGTCGAGCGCTCGCGCTTTACCGGCCAATCATGATACGATAGCATCTCAGCAGTCCTACCCCGGATTCTTTCGACCGATCGTTCGTAACCGACAACGAGAGACACGGGTAACAATTCCATATTTTACCCCGAAGATATGTGGAATTTACAATTATGAATTTGTCGCAAAACTGCTCTAACAGGTTTACCGATCTCAACATCATCATCAGCAGTCCTACCCCGGATTGTTTCGGCCGATCGCTAGTAACCGACAACGAGAGACACGGGTAACAATTCCATATTTTACCCCGAAGATATGCGGAATTTACAATTATTTACGCATCTCGTCATTCAAGATCATCTCACCACTCCTATCGGCGGCGCGGCCCCGACAAAAGTGGATATGGTATGATCCTGGTCGGCAACGTTTTCATTTTTCTCCAAGCTCTTATCTTGCGCCTACCTGCTCGCTGTCTCAGCGCGCGGCTTGTGTTTTTGTTTGATTAATGATTTTTGCGCGCTACTTTTCTTTAGCGATATTTCATATCGAGCATGTTTTCGTGTGCATGCGTGGAACCCGGCGGGGGGGCGTTCCTGCGATGTTCTTCCATGAGCCGCATCCCACCAGCAGCCCATCCTGCGATACATGGATGATTGGAGGCCGTCGGGCGTCTTTGCATCCCGCCTGACGGTTTGGGTTCAATTTTCAACAGGAATTCTTCCTTCCTGAGCAGCGCTCTGTTTTTTTGCAGGTTTATGCTGTGCCTTTTCTGAAGGCGCCAGCAACGG
This sequence comes from Cymbomonas tetramitiformis, assembly GCA_001247695.2. NCBI lineage: Eukaryota > Viridiplantae > Chlorophyta > Pyramimonadophyceae > Pyramimonadales > Pyramimonadaceae > Cymbomonas > Cymbomonas tetramitiformis. The sequence goes on along the minus strand of LGRX02027523.1, from coordinate 3,379 downwards.
CCATAGTGTATAATTCATGCTGTGCCTTTTCTGAAGCCGCCAGCAACGTTCCTGGCGGCATCTTTCCCTCTGGCCCTACTAAGCTGAAGGGGTGCTTGGAGACCGGCGGGATTCTCCGACGGGTTGGGTTCGATTCCCAACGTCTTTACTAACCAGCGTTTCGTTTTTTGCAGGTTTTGTTTTTTACGCCGAGCATCCTTTTATGCCGCCAGCAGAGTGCTCGCGGCATCCTGTGACTTCCAGCTCTGTTTAGGTTTCGCCGATTATTGATGTTCAGAATTTTAGATTTTCCACCCACTGTTCCGCTGCTGTTTTCAAAACGTCTATTTTGTACGTAGACGCCCACCCGAGGGTGAAATGCGGACAGCAGTTGGCTGTCGGTATTGGGTTCGATCCCCAACGTCCTGACTGATTCGCTGTTCGTGTGCTGCAGGAAACGTTTTGGTTCTGAAGATTTTGGAACGTGCGCTGTGCTCTAGTTTCCTAGTTTAGATTTTCATATCGCCCTCGGGTAGTTGAATCCTTGTATTAGAAACTAGCAGCCTAGTAGTAATAAGTATTTATGCTAATATTTTTTAAGAGAGTAATCGGTTTTTCTCTTAGTATCTTTATCCATCTGAAATGCTTGCTTGCTTGCTACTCATGTATGCCTCGTGCTATATGAATGTCCCCAAGTGATCGTGTAATACACCTGTGTTTTATGTAATATTCGCGGTACTACTCGTTCAGTAATTTTGTTTTTCAAGTCATAATCGCGGTACTATTCGTTTGTGTTCCCCCTAGCTTAATTTCATTTTCGGAAATTTTCTGTGAATTTTCACGACAGAAATGAGCGTGGTCCTCATGATTGTCGCACCTGCGACAGACATGAGCCCCCAGCTCATTTCTGTCGCACGGTATAATTCCAATCTGTCTTGCGACACGACAAATAAAATACCCGGTGCGACAAATTTGAAGTGCTACCGTTGCTCGCAGGTTGTGGCGTGGACTCCGAATGCAAGCACTGTGTGGAGTGGAGGCCTGCGCAGGTGAAGGATTCCGAGGGCGCTTGGCGCTGTGTGTCTTTCCAGGCGCACACCTGCACCGCTCTCAATCAGGTGAAGGCGCGCACTGCCAGCACCGCATACACACCTGCGCAACTTGCCCCCATCGCGTCGAGGAAGCTTGTGGAGAACCCTAAGTACGACGCCACCGGCCTGAAAAGCGATCTCAGGCGATATCTCTGCTTGGACCCTACTCGCAGTTTCGTACAAAGCGTCATCACCATTGCTAGAGCGAAGCTGAACGGCGATCCTTCAGGGGAGCTCGCGAAGCTGCCTGTACTTGCTCAGCTTCTTCGCGAGCAAGGACACAGGTGCGAGGTCCACACGCTGGGGGCCAAGGAAATGGAGGCAGTGCTCGTGGATATCGAGCACAAGGAATTCTTGCAGGAGCAGAAGGCGAAGCCTGTAGGTCAGCGTGATCGGTGGGATAAAAAAAAGGCTCACAAGTACCCCGTGGAGGAGGGTAAGCAATACTGCCTCGGGTGGTCCTTCGCTCCTTGCACGACGATTCAGACGTTAGACAAGTGCATTCCTGTGAGCTTTGGGGACGGGGCGCATATGCGCAACAACTCAGCAGGGATCCTGATGAGCACGGTGACTCGGGACGCCAATCACCACGTGGTGCCTATGAACTACGCATGTCTCCTCATGAACGAGTGTGAGACCTCGCATAGCATGCAACTGATCTTCTCGAAGGAGGCCTACGGTGACGTCTATGACCACCCCGACCGCCGAGAGGTCTCGGATAAGGACAAGGGTTTGGCGGCTGCTTGGGACACCGTGATGTGTAACGGCAGTCTTTTGTTCACCTGTGCTCGTCACCGTGCGGAGGGTGTGTCCACCACGATCAGGCCTGGCGGCTCGGAAGCCCGGGCGTTGTTTCAGCAAGCGGTGAAGGCACCGACGATCCCGAGGCTTGAAGGGATCAAGGCTCAGTATTCCACACGTGCAGCGGAGTACCTTGGAAAGGCCTCTGATCAGTCACAATACATGGCGGTTTGCGGTAAGCTTCACGGTCAATCCGTGAATAGCTGCGTGGAGTGTATGAACGCGGCCAATGAGAAAGTGCGGGCAGACTTTAAGGAAGGTGTGTTCATGACCAAAGCCCTCCTGACGACCGTCGGCCTGTGTGAAAAGAGGTTCACTGAGAACAAGGCCAAAGCTCAATCGGCCACCGGCCAGTTGCCACCCGCCGTGATCTTGGATGTTGCGGAGTCCATGGAGAAGGCACTCACCATCACGAGCGGAATCTCCTTTACTTCAACTGACAAGGTGGTTGCCAGGGTTGCCTCCACGGTGACACCCGGGGTGCGCTACATTAGCACGCTCAGAGCTGGTGAGTCGGCGCAGTGTGATTGCGGAGTCACGGCATTGTCAGGCTTGCCTTGTCACCATAACTTGGCGCATGCGCGGGTGACGGGAAGGAAGTGGGAGGACTACGTGGACCCCTTGAAGACCACCGCTCAGTGGAAGATGCAGTATCCCGCGCATATGGTTTTCCCTCCTGTGCCAAACTTGCTGGATTGTGAAGCGCACCCTGCTTATGACCCAAACTTGCTGCTCCCACCTGTGGCGGCAAAGAGGAAGGGCCGCCCAAAGATGCAGAAGCGCAAGCTGGGGGTCTTGGAGAGGATCGGTTCCAAGAAGGCATCCAAGTGCAGCAAGTGCGGTAAAGCAGGACACCGCAGTGATAAGTGTAATAGAATCTAGCTTTCCAACTTAGTGCAGTTAAGTTCAATTGCTAAGTGCTCTTAAGTGTTGTGAAGTGTTGAAAAACTTCAGACTAAACTACTGAGAAGTTGAATTCAGTGCTGAGTGCTGATAAGTTAATGCCAATGAAATTGAAGCATTCTAAGATGAAATAATGCATGCTCACAATTGGCATCACTCATCATTAAGTGATGCATTTGCACACGGAATATTAATGAATGCTTACAATTGGCATCACTCATCAGCAATTGATGCATTTGAAAGTACATGATGTAATGCATGGATGCTAGGATGATCTGGGATGTAATGGCGATTACATGATGTAATGATGTAATGATGTAATGATGAAATGATAATGATGATGTAATGATAATGATGTAATGATGTAATGATAATGTAATGATGTAATGATGTAATGATAATGTAATGATGTAATGATGTAATGATAATGTAATGATGTAATGATGTAATGTAATGATGAGCATGATCTGGGATTGAAATGCAATGCATAATTATCCCCGATGTGGATTAAAATGAGATGTCTACACCCGATGTAGATTAAAATGAGATGTCAGCCCCCGATGTAGATTAAAATGGCATGTCAGCCCCCGATGTAGATTAAAATG
>LGRX02027522.1:0-85818 GCA_001247695.2 Cymbomonas tetramitiformis | reverse complement strand
ACTCATCAGCAATTGATGCATTTGAAAGTACATGATGTAATGCATGGATGCTAGGATGATCTGGGATGTAATGGCGATTACATGATGTAATGATGTAATGATGTAATGATGAAATGATAATGATGATAATGATGTAATGATAATGATGTAATGATAATGTAATGATGTAATGATGTAATGATAATGTAATGATGTAATGATGTAATGATAATGTAATGATGTAATGATGTAATGTAATGATGAGCATGATCTGGGATTGAAATGCAATGCATAATTATCCCCGATGTGGATTAAAATGAGATGTCTACACCCGATGTAGATTAAAATGAGATGTCAGCCCCCGATGTAGATTAAAATGGCATGTCAGCCCCCGATGTAGATTAAAATGAAGTGTCTCCGCTCCCTGATGTGGATTAAAATGAGATGTCTGCCCCCGGGATGTGATTAAAATGAAATGTCGGTCCTCGATGTAGATTAAATGAGATGTCGGCCCCCCGATGTGGATTTAAATGAAATGTCGGCCCCCGATGTAGACTTATCCCATATATATATATATGTTGAAAAACAGCCAAAATCGGTAAAATTCTTTGGCGATTAATTTGAAAATTGAAAATTGAACTTCATTTTATTTGATAATATGATTTTATACCTATTAAGGTATGAGAAAATCATAATGACACATGTCATATCTCGTGTAACACCCTAGGTAATAGGTGTGGAATATGTAGGGGTGTACATATTGGCTGTAACACAAAATCGGTCAAAATGTTCTACGTGTAATCTTTTGAAAATTTGGGATTGATTTTTTTTGCTATAACGAATATTTAGCTATCAAATAACAATCCCTGAATGACACAACACGTGTAACACTCTGTAACACCCTAAGAATTGAATGTGTGTGTCAGGGGGTGTAACGTACCTTCTGAACACCCTGTAACATTCAGTTTGGTATTAAAAGCAATTTTGCTTAAAAACATTTGCAAAATATTTATACTGCTTATTTTTTTACCTATTTTAGGGTTACTGATACCATGTAACACCCTAATCATATTATGGGGTATATGGGCCACTGTAACCTGACATGCCCTAAAATGCCACTATAATTTCGATAAACTTCGTGTTTGGCATTAACATATCATGCTTTATTCGACACAGACATGATAATATATCGGGCAACAACCCAAGAACTGTCGGGCAACAACCCAAGAACTGTTGGGCAACAACCCTAAAACTGTATGAGCTGCTTCCTATAAGGACTGCAAGCTATAAGCTATAAGCTATTAGGTATATAAACAACTGACTGCCTATGTGTTTACACTTCCTCAAGGGGGAAGAAGGTGGATAGGATTCACACATATCCATTTTCCCGATCTGGTGATTATGATGGATTGCTTATGATAAAATCACTGCATCCACAAGTAACGTTGAAATCTGTACAGCGTTAAATCCACCATCACTAATAAAGTGTAAACTCGGATGGGAAACTATATCCCAATGACTATAAGTTGACTTTTGCTCAGCATTTACATTCTCGAGTAAGTTTGAAATGCTGAACTATATACATAACATATAACCTGATACCATGCTTAATTGCATTTCCTGGATCAGAAGATGATAGTTATATAATGTATGTATATACTACTAGTATATATATATCCCACCTGATATACTTTGGCACTATAGCCGTACATAAGAGTGGGAAGGACAAGTGGATCGCTGTAAGACTGGTTGATATAGTCCCAGTGCTGAAGGCAGAATTTGGCACCCGAATAACAGCTGATAACTGTTGGTGACCACCATGCAAGACCTTCCAAGCGTAACTCCTTTGTCCTGAGATGCAAGTGAATTGTTCATGATATGCTGACATCACATAAAAGCATTCTGATAAAAACCCTATATATTCACATGAGTTGTCATCACTACAATGCCATGGGTTTTTGAATCGTCGAAATGAGTAACTCCGATGAATTCATTAGTACAGAATAAGCTGTTGGGATTATTCCTCCGGCTGGATTGCAATCATTCACAATCCCTGTACATTCCGGTGACAAAATATTGCACTGGACTGATCACCACATTGGTATAATCTGTGATATATAAGTCACCAGAGAAAGCATTGCAATCAGCACAATGCTGTCTAGACTCACAAAGATGAGTAACATATATTCTCAGATGTAATAAATAGAGGCACAATGTGACCTACGCTAAAATCGCGTATGCTCGGGCACTGTATTGTGACCTGCGCTAAGATCGTGTATGCATGGACACAACATGACTCATGCCAATGACGTGGACATATTTTATGCCACGACATTACATCTGAAATCAATAAATCACTCAGAGAGAAGGTGTTGACATCAGTATAGCACCATTATACATATAGTCATGAGGATTTTAAAGAAGACATAGTCTCTCCGATATTGACAAACATGGTACATACATATATATATATATATCCATGCTCTCTGATCATATATTGATATCCCACAGCATACGATGATGGTAATAGCAAGCCACTTCGCCGCTGGAGGGTAGTGTTGTATATATACAGCACATGCTTGGGCACTATATGACCCACGCTGATGACGTGGATTCGGGCTGCATCCCAATAACTGCAATGCACCTTTAATGCAATGGGCTGCAACCCGAGAACTGCTATCCAGCTTCATAGAAAGCTTCCACGTCATCACATAGAGGTCGGACCTCTGTTGTATTTAAACGGCGCTTGACAACCGCCTAGCAATACACTTCCTTGAGGGGGGAAGATGATAACCTAAAAATACAACTAAAAGCCAAATAAATAATAAAGACAAATAATAAAACAAGTAAGTTGCATCATTGTTTTTGTTTTGGTAAGCTTGACTGTATACAGTCAAACCATGCAGAACTCCATGAAGCTGACACATATATGTATCAAACATTTCTAAGGTCATCAGCCATGACATACATATGAGCTTGATTTTGAAGACCTAGACATTGTATACATCCAGTCTAACATGTATCCAAACAAGAATTGTATATTGACACGGTGCAAGCACTATAGCCTCTGCCACCGATGATCATTAAAAAGGGCAACCATTCTTGATATTTCATACATATCATCTGATTGTATCATTAAAGGTGTCAAGATTACTCAATGCAATATGCAGGCCACGGCCTGAGTACAACACCTAGAAAGGTCAAAGCCACTGAGCTGACCAATGCAGCATAAATGCTAGCTGCCTTGAAGGCTATACAATAAGCCTATTGCCCTTATGTCTTGATATGTATCCGTGTATTGGCATCTCTTTGAGGTAATTATACCTATTGAATGAGCCATACCAACCATCTTGTCTTCATTGATCATTACATATCTGATCATATCGCCATTGAGCAATGCCTATTCTGTGAGATTATATATCACGAGGCATTTCATTAGTGCACATTAAACAATTGTAGTGCAACAAAGATCATCAGTTCTTCATCATACCAAAAGGTTGAGTTGTTGTCAATTGATTTTTCAGACACCATTTCTCAGAGGTCTATTCATCATGAAAGACAGAGTCTGTGCAATCATGGCTATTCAGCCTCCGACACAGCTGACATAACTATTTAGCTTATGACCCAACCGTTGTTAAGCAGCCTCCACGCTATATGGCTGAAAAATGGCAAGCAATCTCTTCGGTCATTCTTGGGCATAGAGCAATCAAGCACAGCCAATTCAGGATGTTTATCCCGAAATTCTCCAAGAGTTATTCATGTTTTTCATGTGTCATATGAAAACAGCTAATATACCGCCCTATGATGGAAGTCATCTCCTTCAGCGAGGGGAAGTGGTTATGCTGTAAAGTTGACCAATCTGATCATCATAAAAGTGACAGATTTTAGAAAATCGATTGAAACTTGTATTGAAAACGACTATTCCTTACAATAAGGTATTGCACCTAAGGGAATAAGGGTTTCATCGTCTGAAATAGGAAAAGACTTTTACATTGACTCTAGTTCCTGAATCCAGAATCGCATAGAAAAAATGTTCTATCCTGTGCATATAGAAAGCACATTAGATTCAGATTCTGAGCATACAAATGGACTTGAATGCACTCGGGTTTGTACTAAGTTGCAATTGTCCAAAGTTTTCATTCTGACATCACTATTTATTTGTGGAATAGCATACAATGGTATAAACCATCCACATATAGATTGGCGCCATATTTGAAATTTCATATCATTTCTGGCACATAAGACAAGCATGCTTCATTAAGAAATGAAGACTCTTTGAAAATTCATTCTGGAATGTTTAGAAATTTGTTGCCTCATCCATTAGGCCACGAAGTCTTGGAAAACCCGCAATCTGCATACGGTCTCCAAGCACAGTTCATCCTCATTTTGGAAAGTGACAGAAATTTTATAGTCATAAAACAAGTCACAATTCTATCGGATTGAAATGACACATTCATCATTCATACTTCTTTATCATAACAAGTCTCTGAATAGCGTTTGCCCAAAATAAAATGGGCACCATTGAGATAAGTGATCATGTGCTGAAGAATATACACATATCACTAGGCAATGCCATGTTCTATTCATAATGAAATGACATGTCAGCCATCCGTCAACTACGAAAATACAACTCGTAGTAAGTTGTTGTCATTACGGACACTTCTTGATTGACTCTCCATTAGCTTCGATACCAAAGTTAACTTCGGTACCATCACTGATTTCTTTAATGATCATGACAATCATTTTCCAGAAAATTGTCTAAGTTGGGCACACTATAGTGACCCTGAATTGACAAATGTATGTGGGCTGCAACCCAACAACTGCATTTGACATCATCTGGCATTTGCCACATTCAAAATCGTCAGGCATATTGCCAATATGACGTGCAGAGAATCAATGTTCAGATTGACATTGTTACCTCTAAAGAATTCGATGAGTAATCTTAGTCTGATTCTCTATCAAACCATTTTTCACATAACATAATGATTGAATAACATCCTCCATCACCATCTGATTGGTTTGATACATCTCTTTTTAAGAGGGGGAGGAAGAGTATAGATTCATTCATTTTCATACAGCTGCCACAAATTGATTTACATCATTGTGATTTTGCAACATTAAAAATCTTATCAAAAGTTCCAGCATCTGTGTATAACAGCCATAAAGTTGATGACACGGTACATCATGCCGATTGAAACATCAAACGAAGTCTTATTTGACTTACTAACACATGAAGTTCATTATGAGGAAATCATAGATGCATATTTCTCCGGCTCTATCATTTATATGAAGGGCACTGACATAGGAGAACGATGGTTTTTCAAAGGTGAATAAGCTATATTGTAAGCTTACGACCATCACTTTGGCGTCAACGGCCTGAGATGCTGATTGTCGAAATTCAAGAGTTGAAGGATTCGTTGAATCAACCTTGATACATATGTTTTGATTCATAAATTGTTGATCCATGGTTTCTCCCCAAATCTAGAAAAGCTGGCACACAAGTTGTTGCCAATGTATTAAGGAAAGCATCTGAGCAAAGGATTGCCAGTTCTGCCATCAGGCATCGAATTCCATAACAGCAAAGCCGAGTGAGTAAATCCGCCACTCTAGCTATTTGCCCGTCATTCCTTCCAGGTTCATGACAAGAGACAATTCGTCAAAGTCATACACCAATACATAAGTCACATGCATGGTTGCACAATTTGTATCCGAATGCAACCCCATCGAGGTTAAGCATCTAGACAGCAACTCTGGCCAACCAAAAGCCTTCCTGTCTTCGGATATCTTTTGCATTCACATTTCTAGCTCCATTATGGACTAGGAAGCATCATGACTGTGCCTCGCCAGGACGCTAATCCTCAAAGCCGCACACTTGAGGCGAGCCTGATGAGACAGTGACCTTTGGCTTGTGGGGCGTCAACCCCTTATCAAATCCTGAACATTTGTTAACACCTGGATAAATTTATCATGATGCAACTTAAGTGGGATTATAAGTTCCACATAATCATATTGTCTACGTATGCTAAAGGCATAACTGCCGCATATGATCACAATAGGTCGCAGCTTCTATAACATTGTGGCCTCTGAGTCAAAAGCTGATAGCCAATGACTTTTTGCCAAAAATTGCCGACCAAATAATAATCAGGCCGTGGAAACATATACCCAAGGGGTTTTCGTCCATCGGTCATATATATATATATCAGGGCTGCATGCCAAGAACTGCATTGCGCCTTCGGTGCAATGGGCTGCAACCCGAGAACTGCAGGGTTATATCCCTAACATTTTTTACCCTGCATCAAATTGATATGACAGGAGCAGGAATTGATCCTTCCTTGCTAAGGTGTAGTGAGCCTTGTATGAATCATACCCTTACACAGATACGCATATGCGGGTACCAATATCTGTGAAAAGCTGCTAATGCTACCTTTGCCAAGACCGTGGTTTGTCATCGGATTCTGTGGCCAGTCATCCGAAGCTACCGGAGATATCGACTGAGGTAGACGGAGTTGTGATCCTAAGTTGTGCTTGACAAACATAACTAAAGAAATTTCACATTAGTACGTGGCGAATCCATTCTCACTCGTCGCGAAAGATGTTCGTCAAAGCGTGCGTACTGGACCATATCAGGAGTTTGGCAGACGGGTGAGGATTTAAAGTGGACTTACAAAGACCCTTCGATATCTCGTAAGCAGGGCCTTCTCCGTTTTGCATTAAAACAAGCCCTCGGTAAGATAACTCCGGGCTCCCCGTTGCCACCTATGATCCTCCAAAGTAGCTTAAGGAGGGGAGGAAGGGTTGGGTGCACTATATCAGGCCGAGAATCGTGCGATTATAAATCGTTAAATCGTGGGATCATCGTTCGCAAAGAACGACGGCTAGCGCAAATAATCCGTAACGTAGACTTCGGATGCTTTGAATCGTCACTCTGACGCACGATACGTATGGATCAATCAGTAATCCAGCGTCAATCTGCATCACGAAACGCAATTCATTGAACCTTGAAACGTCACTCTGAAATATGATACGATTTCCAGAAAGGGAGCTACATCCTAAGAACTGTAAGGTGAGGGCCTAAAGTGGACTCAGTTCCCCCCAATAACCTAAAAACACCATGAGGGACGCCTCAAATCGGTGTAAGAAGACTGGTACCAGCAAGAAGCAACAACAACAAAGACATCATAGACATATACAAAGGTATGGCCGTTGTGAGGTCACAACTCTTTTAAGAGGGGAGATCTGTCAGGGTCATGACCGGTGACATATGTGTCATAATGTCATACGTGTCATACCTGTCAGACATATCATACCATGTCATGTCATGTCATGTCATGTCATGTCGGTCGTGTCATATATTATTATGACAGTCGGTCGTGTCATATATTATTATGACAGTCGGTCGTGTCATATATTATCATGACAGTCGTCAGTACGGTCGACCATGACTGTACCTGTCGTCAGATGATAATGTCACATCATCTGTCATTATTCAAGGAAAGACTTGAATGACCCTGTCATCGAGATTTTGTACGTCGAACTCGAAGATGACAAGCAAGATACATCTTGAAGTACAAACAAGAACCATCTTTGCTTTAAGCATGTGCGGAACACGCATGCACAGTATGAACGAACTATTCGTTATCACCATACTGGTCGTTCAACCTATGTCTCGGGTTCACAACCCAATGGCGGTACTATCTATGATGATAGGAGACATGTGGTATAAGATGTAGAAGCGTTGGGCTTCAAGCAGATCTTCATTCAGAGACTGCACTCATCACCCGCTATTTCTTACACTCGCGTTGCTGTCCAACTTCGCAGTGTTTATTTGTATATTGATAATACATTCACGGCCTGTTTATCCAGCCGTATCAGAGACCCTCCTAACGTCTCCTATATGTATATATGTATATATATATATATATATATATATATAGTATCGATACATTGAAAGCGCGTGTATTATTATATAAATATACAATTATTAATTATTTAATTGCATACAACCAGTTGTGTCGATTAAAAAGAAACCCGACCTGCCGGCGACGGGCCGAACTGCAGCTCCCCCCTCTCCATGCTCCCCACACACAAACCTGCCACCCCATCCCCCCTCCCGCCACCCCTCCTTCCCCCGCGGACTCCCCCTCCCCCCTGGACACCACCGGACGCCTCCTCTTAAGGCTTGCGCAGGCGAGCCTTAGTATATCTTTATGTTTAAGATAATAACACGGTGTTAAGGAACAGCAACACGCGTGTAGATATGTGCGGGTATGAGTGCAGACTTCGGACAGAAGATGCTGCTCTAGCACAACGCTAGCTCGTATACCAGATGTCCCCCAACTCATAGTTGGCACCGCAATCGGGTTGTGAACCCAAGACATTGGTTGAACGACCAGTATCGGCTAAACGAATAATGCGTTTGCCACATGATACTGCGCATGCTTATTCAGAACATGCTAGAAGCAAAGATGCATACTTCTCCGAACCATTTCGGTTCTTCAAGATGGATCTTGCTTTGCCATCTCGAGTTCGACGTACGAACTCTCGATGACAGGTATCATTCAAGTCTTTCCTTGAATGAATGACAGATGATGTGACGTCTCATCTCGATGACATGTACAGTCATAGTCGACCGTACTGACGACTGTCTGACGACTGTCTGACGACTGTCTGACGACTGTCTGACGACTGTCTGTCATAATAATATATGACATAACATGACATGACATGTCTGACAGGTATGACACGTATGCCATGTATGACACATGTGTCATCGGTCATAACCCTGACAGATCTCCCCTCTTAAAAGAGTTGTGACCTCACAACGCGCATACCTTTGTAAATGTATTTGATGTATTTGTTGTTGTTGCTTCTTGCTGGTACCAGTCTTCTTACACCGATTTGAGGCGTCCCTCATGGTGTTTTTGGGATATTGGGGGAAACTGAGTCCACTTTAGTCCCTCACCTTAGGCATTAGCCTTACAGTTCTTAGGATGTAGCCCCCTTTGAATTGCGTATCGTATTGCAGAGTGAAGATTCAAGGTTCAATGAATTGCGTTTCGTGATACAGATTGTGGCTACTATCCTTAATCCAGATCCTCCCACAAGAATCTAGCGCAAATGGGCATGGCGACCTTGTGTGTCGTATATAGTGACCCGGCATATGCTTTGGGGCAATATTCATGAACCTTTTGAATTATCTATAACATTTCTTTGCTTGAAATGTCGATGGTTTGACCTTTAATCTTAGCGTGGTTTGGGTGGGTGCTTTCACAGAATTTTAATCAAAATGCTAGATCCTACCACAAGGATCTAGGGTACCGACAACTCTAGGCCTTGCTACACGAGCTCGGGTTGGTGCGTATGTTGTTAACCCTCGAGAATATGACCAAAACTAATTTTGTAAGCCCTTTAATATCATATCAGCCGGATTAATCGCCGCATATGCGCATGCCATGGTGGAGTACCGTCGAAATTCAACATTTCCAACATTATCAGGGTCTGAAAATCGTATTCTAGAACCTCTAGCGGTAGTTCTAACCGTTCAAAAAATCCCCAAAAAATCCCAAGGAGACTTTGAAGTCTTATTAAAGTACTGAAGTGCTCACCAAGGCAAAGATCTAACCTTAAAACTTAAAATGGACCAAGACTCACGCCCAAAATGCGAAATTATCCCCATACTTAAGGAATGTGTATATCTTACCCATGTGACCGCGTTCGTGTGATGTGTCCAATATACATTATCCAAGTCGTATTTTGACCCAAACATGATTAATATACATGCATACCTTGAGATATATCATGTCTATGGTGGCAAAGGATCGATATACGATTGGCGAAAAATTATGGAAGATACACCCCGCTTTTGAAGCTTTAAAAGGCGTAGCAGTTCAAAATTTGGTTGGGGCATGCTATAAATGCATTAGCTAGGAGTATATATGATGGATTCTCGTCAAACCACGCACCATACTACTTAGTATAGGTCCCATGTGGAAAGTATTCCTTGGTGTTGACTTGTAGAAAGCTCGTGGGGCGCCTAAATAAATTATTGAAAAAGTGATCCTTGTGGGAGGATCTAGAGCGTTCTAGGTCCTCCCACAAGGATCTCGGGATAGTAGCCAATTGACGCTGGATTACTGATTGATCCACACGTATCCCCAGGTCCTGCATCAGTACCCCAGCCAGTGCCACCGCACTAGCGTCCGTCTGTACGACGAATGGGCTGGTGCCATTGTGAGCTGCCTTCTGATCTGGAAGGATCAACGTAGGGGCTGTGGTCAGCACGGTCTTCAACCAGGGTTCGAATGCTCGCTCCTGCTCTGGGCCCCACTGCCAGGGCACTAAGTTCTTCGTCAGCTTGGTCAATGGGTGAGCTAGGTCGGAGAACCCCTGGATGTACCGGCGGTAGAAACCGGCCAGACCCAGGAACTGTCGCACATGTTTGACAGTTTCCAGCTTGGGCCAGTCCCTTACTGCTGCGATCTTGTCCTGCTGGGGTCGGCATCCTTCACGATCAATGACATGCCCGAGGAACCGTACAGAGCGTTTGAAGCATCGCAGCTTTGATTCCTTCAGCTGGACTTTGTTCTGACGACAGACCTCCAGCACCTGCTTCAAATGACCGAGGTGTTCAGTTGGATTCTTACTGAAGATCATGATATCGTCCACGAACACCCTTACGAATGGAAGATGTCCGAGGTAGCTCTGCATCATACGCTGCCAGCAAGAAGGACTGTTTGACAACCCCATGGGCATTACCAGCCACTCATAAGCTCCGAACGGCGTGGTCATCGCCGTCTTCTCGATTGCGTCAGACTCCTCCATGGGCACCTGCCAGAATCCCCACAGAGCGTCCGCGGTGGAGAAGATAGTCGCTCCCTGCAGGTCATCAATGAGAGACTGTACATCGGGAAGAGGATATCGGTCCTTCACGGTGATTTCATTGATCTGGCGGTAATCAATTACTAGCCGTAACTCCTTAGGATTCGAGGGCTTGGGTACCATCAAGACTGGACTGCCCCAAGGTGAGGATGAGGGGCGGATGTAACCCTTCGCCAAGAGCTCGTCCAGTTGTCCACGAAGTTGTCGCAACTCCTCCATGGACAGCTTGTAGCACCTCTTGTGTCGTGCGCCATCACGGTACTCGGGGTCCACGCGCAGCGGCGATTTGTGGTCGCGGTCCACGACGCCCTTGGGAAGCTCCATGCCCACCACGTCCACGTATGCCTTCTTCAGCTCCGCCAGCTCGTCCCATATCCATTGTGGGACTTCCTCAGCGTCTTCCTCGTCAGGAGGGGTTGACTGAGCTGGGGTCTGCAGCTTGAGCTTGGCTCCACCGCTGCTCCGCTGCTCGGCCTCCTCGTCCTCACCACGGCTCCGCTGCTCGGCTTCGTTGTTCTCGCCACCGCTCCGCACCTGCTCTGCCGCCGTCACCACTGGAGCTGCAGTTGCTGGCACACGTCGTCTACGCCCTTTTCTTGATGGAGCACCGCTATGCTCCCGCAGCGCCTGCGCTGTCCTCCACAGTTGGTGAGCCTCACTCTCCCAATCAGGCTCCAACCCTTCTGCGTGATCGCGCGCAGCGTGTTCCCTGCGCTCCCGGGGCAACATCTGAAAAGCCTCCCATCGAGCTCGTACGGAGTATGGTCCCCAGTCCAGCAATGCCGGAGTGGCAGAAGTGGGGCACGTTACCGGGCGCACCGCGCAGACTAGCTCCTGAGCTGCGTCGTCCGCGCCGAGATCCTCCGAGTCTGAGGAGCTAGTAGCCGAAGCCAGAGTTGCCATGCTTGCTTCCGTGCCATCGCTGTCCTCGTATTCCTCGCATGAGGTCTCCTCCCCCCCCTTCAGGCTGGCGACGTCACACTCCGATGATGAAGAGGAGGAGGTCTCCGACAAAGCAGCAGCTGCTTCCAAAGGAGAGTTGGGGTCGTCGGAGGCTTCCGTCTTGAAGGTCCCGTCAGGCGCCAAGTACATGATGTAGGCCTCCTGCCCGCTGTTCCTCAGTGCTCGCAAGTCCTTCCTAGCTTGCTTGGTGCTGATTAGCCGAGCCTCTACTAGGCCCATAGCCTGGCCCCTCTCCGAGTTCGAGGACCCCGGATTGCACCCCGCAATGACTACCTTCTGTGACCCATGGCCAAACCGCACACTCCCATACTGTGCATAGTCAACGAAGGTGATCCGCCGCTGTGCTCGTAACCAGTCACCCCCCAGCACCACGTACACACCCAAGGATAAGGGCATCACTCGCAGAGTCACCTGCTTGGCATAACTTCCCTTCCGCGTCTCCGCCGTGAGCTTGGGTCGAATGCAAGAGTTGGCGTCGTAGACTGTGCCATCTGCGACCTGCACCCGCATTGGTTTCTCATGGACTGATGGTTGAAGCTTGAGCTTCTTCGTAGTCTCTAGGGATGTGAAACTGGAGGAGGCCCCAGTATCGATGAGAACCTTCACTCGCACCTTACCAATCCATGCCCAGAAAATCATGAGTGTGGGCCCTGACGCGTCCACGGCAGCTCCCCCCATTTCTGGAATGGTTTCCCACCAATTCTCTCAACCTGATCTGCTGTGGTTGCAGATGTTCAAAAAGTCACAAGCTGTCAGTCACCCTCGTCATACCTTGCGGTCATACTGGTGACTGTCATTGGTGCTGTCACTCGTCATTCTGACACGTCTGTCTCTCGTCTGACTCGCGATACACCCTAGTACAGCATCACTGATCATGCATCACTGTGATTGTGCATGTATCATCCACCAGTTTGATCACGTTAACAACTGGACATATCAATACATGTACATTGCACGAGCATTCTGCAGTGAATGTTATATTTGGAATCCATGTTAGCAAAAGGTGCCTGAAGGTGGTTGTTAACATCATAATTAGCTCGACAAAGTCCTGACATGCATGTCGAGATACATGGGATGGACTTGTCGTTCTATGGTGGATCACTGGAAGGAATGCTCACCTGAGCTGCATGTGAAATAAGCCTATCTGTCAGGGTCATGACCGATGACATATGTGTCATACATGTCATACGTGTCATACCTGTCAGACATGTCATATCATGTCATGTCATGTCATGTCGGTCGCGTCATATATTATTATGACAGTCGTCAGTACGGTCGACCATGACTGTACCTGTCGTCAGATGATAATGTCACATCATCTGTCCTTATTCAAGGAAAGACTTGAATGACCCTGTCATCGAGAGTTCCGTCGTACGTCGAACTCGAAGATGACAAGCAAGATACATCTTGAAGTACAAACAAGAACCATCTTTGCTTTAAGCATGTGCGGAACACGCATGCACAGTATGAACGAACTTTTCGTTATCACCATGCTGGTCGTTCAACCTATGTCTCGGGTTCACAACCTAATGGCGGTACTATCTATGATGATAGGAGACATATGGTATAAGATGAGGAAGCGTTGGGCTTCAAGCAGTTCTTCACTCAGAGACTGCACTCATCACCCGCTATTACGTACACTCGCGTTGCTGTCCAACTTCGCAGTGTTTATTTGTATATTGATAATATATTCACGGCGCCTGTTTACCCCGCCGTATCAGATGGTATTCTCCTAAAACTCGTCAAGGCACGAAAAGAGAACTCAAGTGTGAGTGCAGCGACAGAGATAGTATATTTCATATTGTTCGCAGGTTTGCAGGTGGGCGCATAAGCGACAGCGCTCGCAGTGATACTGAATATCTGCACAGCGAATATTGATATCTGCACGCTCGAATAATCGACAGAACAGAGTGCGCGAGGATAATCGTCGCATCGACAGATCGTATACAGCAGCAGAGCGTCATCTACATACTGCGCGAAAAGGTGTGCATGCGCCAAACAAATGAACGGCGGTCACATATGAGCGCAGAAGCGATTCGCAGCTGTAAGAATTACGCAGTATGAGATGCGGGCACGGAAAACATCAGCGGAATCATGATCCGCGCGCAAATTAGCACTCGTGTCATGTGCTAAGTATACGGCGACAAAATGTGCTCTTCATCAACAGCGCGTACAATTGCGATATTCATGATTGCAATAAATCACTTGCAGCGCACGACCATTATTTTGCAGTTTTGTGATGACGATGTCAATATGCAAAATGTCATCAATACACAGTCGTTATTGAAAGTTGCAATAATCATCTGCGCATCATATGCGCGCGTCACGAAATCTTCTGCAAGATATGTGTACACTTACAGAGATAATCATGAACAGATGCATGATGACAATATTGCAGTATGCCACACAATACTTTGACGACTGCTGAGATATTGCAAATTATTCACTGTCAGATGTGTATACTTACTTGCAATCAAGAGTGTGAACTGCATAAATGATGTGTGAATAGCTTACACACACACACACACACATGCTCAACATGGCAGATCATGAATAATCATCAGCATTCATGCTTATCAGAAACATAGTAGTGTGTGCAAAATATGTGTGTGCGAAGATTTCAATGATTACAGCACACACACATACACAGGCACAAATACTCACTTGCAGCTTCACCAACATGCAGTACATAAAGAGTGTATTCAGCATTATACCACATGTACATTATATGCTGAGTGACTATATGATGAGTATTATATGATGAGCAGCCTGGGTACACACACCAAAAGGCAATGACGGAAGCGGGCCACATACACCTGATAGAGGTAACATACACAGACGAAATGAGTTGGGAGGAAGCACTAAAGACGAAGTACACAAAATACACACCGCTAGTAAAGCTACTAGAATTATATGGCTACAAGGTAACGCTACACGTGATGGTATTCGGCAATACGGGAACGATATACGAACACACGGAGAAAATACTGACCAAACATTTAGGATTCGATAAACAAGAAGCTCTACACCTACTTAGGAAAATACACGACCTAGCGACAGGATTTGCAGTAAGCCTAAACAGACTATATAGAACGAAAGTAGACAAGGAACCAGACTAAGGGACAAAGAAGAAAGAGTCAAGGGGACTCACAAAGCCCCACACCCCGTCCAGGCTTGTCAGTTGTTTATATACCTCATGATATAGCATGCAATCCTATAGGAAGCAAATACGTTTTAGGGTTGCTACACGTTCTTGGGTTGTAGCCCTGCAGTTTTTAGGATGTAGCCCTACGTTCTTGGGTTGTTGCCCGAAATATTATCATGTCTGTGCTGATTACAGCATGAGATATATATATATATATATATATATATGCCAAACACGAAGTGTATCCAATATTTAGGTGGCATTTAGGGCATGTTACGTTACAGTGGCCCATATCCCCCACAGTGTGTTTAGGGTGTCACTTGGTATCAGTAACCCTAAAATAGGTAAAATTAAAAGCAGTATAAATATTTTGCAAACATATTTAAGCAAAACTGCATTTAATTGCACACTGTATGTTACGTGGTTTGCAGGAGGTATTTTACACCCCTGACACGCACATTTAATTTTAGGGGTGTTACATGGTGTTAAAAGTGCTGCATAAATCAGGGAATATTTGTTGATAGCTGAATAATCAGATCAGCAAAAAAAATCAACCCGATTTTTTCATTTTGAAATCATGCGTGGAGCATTTTTACGCATGGTGTTGCAGCCAATATGTATACCCCTATATATTACACACCTAATATCTAGGGTGTTACACGAGATATGACCATGGTCATTATGATTTTCTGATACCTTAATAGGTATAAAATCATAATATCAAATAAAATAGGGTCGAAATTTCAATTTTGAAATCTATCGCAAACGAATTTCACCCATTTTGCCCATTTTTCGGCTATTTATTGTTTTCCGTAGTAATATATCTCTGTGTGTGTGTGTAAGCTACAAAGTACAGAAGTACTGCAACTTACTTCAGCTTTGCACATATCAATTTTCATGGCATAAAAGTGAATATCTCTGTATGTCAACATCTGTGGTTGATCATAATTATGGGTTTTACTGATTTGAAACCCATGGAAGTTAATGCACTTCCTGTTGATATATTAGGTGTACCAACTATAAGCGGATTATCCACTTTAGTGATAACTTATCAACCTATGATATGTTTGAGAATATGACTGTGCACTAAGAGTATATCAAAATGATATCTCTAAATTCCAAACATATCTGGACACAACTTGATAATAATCAAAGCAGTTTAGCACAACACATATATGTGTGTGTGTGTGTCCACAACAACCTATGTCAGCTCAATATATGTATGTACTGATCTGATTAAGTACATGCTTTTGTGCTGATCAATACTGAGTCATTTGTCAGAATGCAGTATAGTGGTTGTTGTTGCTCCAGCGATATGTGAGAGTGGATGGACTGTGCTCAACAGTTACCAGCTGTTGTAATGAGCACAGTATTCTGCCTTCGGGTCTGGAAATATCTCCATCCAGCCCTACAGCATGTTGTTTTATCCTGCTCCCATATCTATCGCCATCTTTGACTATCCACACGCACATGTGTTTGTGGAATGGTATTCATATTATCATGCACATAATGGACATTATAGTTGATCAATTCACTCTGAGTCAGTGAATGTCATCATATACAGTAAATGTCAGTGTGTGTGCAATGTGCAGTACTTGTTGATTAGTATTTTTGCCAGTGTGTGTGTGTGTGTGTGTGTTCACTTTACACACTTACAGGAAGATAACTTCTGGTATTGCAATATTCCCAGATAGTTTATCATGCAGGATTGTGATCAGCATACCATGTACTGAATGAATCTAGCATGATATATATCAGGTTATGAGTTATTGTAATCCTGTTTTAATCTCATTCACAATAATGAGTTGCTTGTTTATTGTACATGTAGCTCTGGTGAGTATTCCATCCAGTAATCCACCATAGAACGTGCATGTGATCCGAAGAGCATCTCGGCTCCACCGGGACATGACGAGCTAGTTATGATGTTAAGATTACTTTCAGGCACCTTATGCTAACATGAGTTCTAATATAACTTAGCATGCACTGCAATATGCTTGTGCAATGTTCAGTATATTGCAATATGATGCTAATGTTCCAGTTGTTAACGTGATCAAACTGGTATATATATACTACAGCTGGTATCGTGATCAAGCTGTTTTGGTGATGCATGCACAATTTACAATATTGCAGTCACTCAGTATAGAATGTATATATGGTGTAATGCTGCATGTACTCACTATATGCTGCATGTTGGTGAATGCTGCAAGTAGAGTATATGTACAGGTGTGTGTGTGTGTGTGTTGCAATCATTGCAATCTCAGTACACACATATCTTGCATACTATATGCTGCTAAGTATTCATGATATGTCATGAAGATGTACACAATATTCATGCAGTTCAACTTTTGATTGCAAATAAGTATACAAATTCTGACAGTGAGTATTTTGAAATATCTCTGCAGTCATTAAGATATAGTGTGGAATGCTGCAATATGGTGATCATGCGTCCATCATGCGTCCATCCAAAGTATCCCTGCGAGTATATACAATTATTTTGCAGAGGATATTGACGCGCGCATACTATGCACAGATGATCGTAGCAACTTATTTTGACATCATCATCGTAAAACTGCAAGATGATAGTAGTGCGCTGCAAGTGGATTTATGCAATCGCGCGCGCTGTTGATGAAAAGCATATATTGTCGCCATTTCTCAGCACATGATATGCGTGCTGACTTGTGCTGATTTGTGCGCGGATCATAAATCCGCCGATGATTTCTATGCCGTATCTCATTCTGCGTAAATTTTACAACTGCGAATCATCCATGCGCATGCATATGATTGCCGCGCATACTTCTGATTGCGAATCACTTCTGCGAGAACATATGATTGTCGCGCATGCTTACAGCTGCGAATCGCTTTCTCGCGCATATATGATCGCCGTTCAGTATACATTTCTCAAAGCTGCAAATCGTTCTGTGCGCATATGTGACCACAGAGCATTCGTATGCCTCGTGCACACCTTTTCGCACAGTGTATATGATGGTCAGCTGTACGTGTACGATCCTGCGAATGCGACAATTATCTCGCGCACTGTCTTCGCTATTGCAGCGGTATGTGTGATATATCAATATTCGTATTTATTCGACTGCGTCGCCTGATATGCTTGCGCTCCGCAACCTGTAAACACAAAATTATTGATATCTACGCGCTGCACTCACTTGATTTCTCGTTTCTCGTACCTGACGAGCTAGAATACCGTCTGATACGGGCTGATAAGCGAGCCCTTAGTATATCAATATAAAGCGCTGTGTTATATAACGGTAACACACGCGTAAGTTATTAGCGGGGATGAGTGCAGACTTCTGTGAGAAGATACTGCTCTAGCACAACGCTAGCTCATCTATACCGTATGTCTCCCATCACATAGATGGTACCGCCATTGGGTTGTGAACCCGAGACATTGGTTGAACGACCAGTATCGGCAGAACGAATGATGCGTTCGCCCTATAATACTGCGCATGCTTGTTCCGCACATGCTAGAAGCGAAGATGATTTCTTGTTTGTTACTTCAAGATTGTATCTTGCTTTGCCATCTTCGAGTTCGACATACGAACTCTCGATGACAGGTGTCATTCAAGTCTTTCCTTGAATAAATGACAGATGATGTGAGTTATCATCTTGATGACATGTACAATCATAGTCGACCGTACTGACGACTGTCTGTCATTATAATATATGACATGAATCGACATGACATGACATGGTATGACATGTCTGACAGGTATGACACGTATGACATATATGACACATGTGTCATCGGTCATAACCCTGACAATGTAGGAGTATGAGGAGCCGGTTATCCTATGGGATGTTGATGACATTAACTCAGAGAAGAATACTTCCGATCAGGAGGAGGCATATAGACTATATGCACATATAATATAACCCTAAACATGCTTGAAATACCGTTTATTATGACATATCGATTGCATTGAAATAAGGTTATTAATAGATAGTTTGAAACACATACAGGGTAGAATATTCTGTATATCCGTGTTTTAATACTATCGCTGTACGCAAAAATACGAGGCTCAAACGGTGATAATGTGTCTGTAAAGATATATCATACGAGAGTCTGAGAGTCTAAGTAGCTTATGCTACGTGCGCTGTGTAAGGCTGTACGCGTACGGCTACGGTGATGCTCGAGTACTCTAACACGTGGCTCGCAGTCACTATCGCTGTGACTCGCGGTCTCTGTCGCTATGACTCGCGGTCTCGAGCCGAATAATAATGCAGTCATCTGTCACATGCATCGAGGAATGTCATACAGGGGGCAGTACGGTATATCTAGTCCCCCGTGACACCACCACATTCTGTGGATGTGTGTGGCAGTGGCATGGTAATGTAAGACAAGCAATATAATATACTCGGAGACGGAGCAAGCATAACATAGGATATCAGGCATTTGCATTGGCAAGAACTGGTCCTATTGGCGCCTCCGGGTCTTTAGAAATAGACATGCTCGCAGAGGCCCACCTTCCCTCGCCTCGGGTCACCCTATCAAGTTCTGCCGCTGCAGTGATGCTAAGACAATCTCATCCTGTCGTTGCTGTTGTTGTAGTTGTTGTTGCTGGGCATGCAGCTTCTGTGCTTCAGCTGCTCGTAGCTTCTCATCCAGCTTAACACGCCGGTCCTTAATATCCAAGAGGCGGGCAGTGAACTTGTCAATAATGGGAACCCCGTGTTTGGTGATAGGAAGGGCTTTTGTGAAAATGTCAGCCTGATTGTCATCAGTCGGAATCCAGACCGGTGTAAACTTCCTGAGGGGCCCCTGACACCAGTTCCTAACCGCGTGGTACCGAACCGCAATGTGTTTGAGCTTAGAAGAGAGTGCCCGCTGAGTGACCAAAGTCTGAACTGCTGAGTTATCTACATTGATGGTGATGGGCTCAGCTGAGGGAAAGAACTCTGTCAGTGTGTTGTAGATGGCCAGGGCGGAGGTGCAGGCTTCTGACATGACAACGTACTCTGCCTCTGTAGAGTGAAGGGCAGTGCATGACTTCTGCTTCTTTGACCACCAGTCAATGAGCATACCGTGAAAGTAGAGACAGTAGCCGGAGACTGAGTTCCGTGTGGCAGTGTCTCCTGCATGGTCTGAGTCACAGAACGCTGTGAGCTGGGGTGCTGCAGAGTCAATAGTCATACCAAGTGTGTAGTCTCTGGTGGAATAGGCATAGTGAAGGATCCGCTTGGCAGCGGTGAGGGCTTCAACTGTGGGCTGGTGGCAGAACTGAGCCAGATATGTGACGTGGTAATATATGTCGGGTCTGACTGTCCTGGCTAACCAGAGCAGAGAGTAGATCAAGGATCTGAGGGGTGTCTCAATGGACCTGTCAATGGTATCAGGTGGGGGAATGGGGAGGGAGAGACCCTCTGCCATCGGTGATCAAGGTGGCTGCTTATCCGTGCACACTGAGAAATAAACGTGGTAAAATGGTGGTAAAATGTGGTAAACTGGTGGTAAATTGTGGTAAATTGGTGTTTTACCACCATTACACTAATAGTGGCGGTATAAATCCCGTGGGTAATTTCCTATTGGTTACTAGGCACTTTTCTAACACGATTTTACCACATTTACTTATAGCGCGGTAATTATATATTACTGTTTACCATTGATGTATATAATTTACCATGGTACCCCCCTACGACCGGTAAATTGACCCCCAATGGTAAAATTACCACATATGACCGGTAAATTGACCCCCAATGGTAAAATTACCACATATGACCGGTAAATTTACCACGGTATGACCGCGGTTGGACACGTGGCAGACAGGATGCACTGTGATACGGACACGTGTGCAAGATTAGTGCACGTGGCAATCAGGCATGGAATGTTACAAAACTGTTACCAGATATGCTAGGTAGGTAAGTATGTGGCTTGGCAAGTCCCGGCCCCGTCCTGGGCTTTGCAAGTAAGGTCACAATAGAAGCAATAAGGAGAGAGGAAGGAAGGACGCATGCTGCTGGTTTCTAGCTTGCCGTTGCTAAGGTCTTGAGCATCGTGCAGATTTCATTCCTGGCCAAAGGTAGATGGCGTGGAGGGGGATTTTAAATCCCGGAGGGCGGTGGCAGATACACTTGGTCTCAAGGCGTGACGCCGGCATCAGCAGGGTATGTTTGGCATCCTCGTTCAAGACAAAGACGGCACGGCTGTTCATGCGCGCGTTTTTGATAGTCGGGTATGCCGTCACCATGGCTAGACGGCACACAGCGCAATGTGTGGCCGGGTCCCAGATCAGATAGTAAGCTTCCACGCGGCCGTATTCAAATGCATCGGCTTCAGAGGATGCTAAGGCTACGTTGTAGGAGATTCTGGTTACTGCCCTGGTGTACATCGTGGATGTGAAGTCCTCGTCGCCGTGCCGCATTCGTGGAAAACATAGGACGTCCAAGGCGTCCCGTTCTAGCTCGTATCGCTCACCGTGCATGGCACGCAAGGAAGCCGCCAAGCCCGGCAGCAGCCTTCCTTCCGCATCGGCGCTTAGCACGGATACAGCCACGCCACCGCGGATGATGTGATGACCGACATCCATGAAGTGACACGCGAGCCCCGGGTCATCGCGGAAACCCGGGCCGTCCTCTTTCACCGAGTGCGCGACATAGTCTGGAAGGAACCGGATCCCGGGGTACAAGTGGGCCATGTCATCTACACGGTCTTTCAGCAAGTAGGCGTTACCGATGCATGAATCGATGGCCTTCCCCCCCACCGGCTCCGGCACCACCCCCTTCGCCTCCCCCAACAGGCGCTCCACCCATAGCTCGATGTTGGAGCTGACAACGCCTACCTTCTCCTCTTGCTTGCACAAGTGTACCACGGCTAGGCGTAGATTCAGCGTCAGCATGTTCATAGGGCACTCGTTCTCAATAATGACAGCGAACTCCCTCATACGCAGCTCCGCTTGTGCGCGAGCCTCTGCGCGGTCTTCGATTGTGCCGGCGCACACCTGTCGGATGAAATATATCACAGCCTCCCTCAGCTTCCACCAAGCCCTGTCCAACTCTCGGTTGAGACTCTCCAGGACGTCCATGAATACCAGCGGGCTGAATATCAAAATGAAGTTGAGCCAGTCCTCCATAGTGTAGTTCCCTGCAAACAAACCAAGCGTTTCGGGCGACATCAGCATGCATGCACCGTTCATTCAATCAATGGTCAACCCATACAACGGGCGGGCCCATGCACACAATGCACGTAGATCTCGCATGCATGGGAAGAACAGCTTTCCTGCAATCATGCCTGCCAGCACACCTACCTGCATATTGCACCACGTCCTGGTACTCACGGTGCATGTCGTGCGGGGCACACAGCCCTTTGCCGTTCTTCTGTAGCTGCTTTAGCTGCGCGGCGTTGAAGTAGCACGTGTCATCGCAGTTGGGCACCTTGTGGCGGAACATCTTCACAGTACTCTTCACGACACCGAAGGTCATACAGTGCATGAAAGGCAGCACGTATGCCGACATGGCGGTGAAATATTCCAGGGCCTCCAGGGGACCCTTACCGTAGCGCCCGGTCCGCATGGGATCAGCGCCCTCCTGGGTTAGCTTGACTAGTTCCTCGTGATCCTCCTGGGTTAATAGCACCGACGGGTCCCAGGCATGAACCGTCTCCCCGTCCGGTAAATAGCTTTGTGCGATAGGCTTGGCATAGCCTAGGCAATACATCCCACCAGTTGGTCCGGGGGTGCCCTCCCACAGGCTCAGGTAATCGTTGCGTCTGGCAGCCACCGGAGCGAACCTTCCCAGATCGTTCCGCGCAACGGTGTCACAGTAGCACAGCACCAGAAACACACTGAACTTATCATGCCACTTGCCAAAGTAACCATCGTATACTCGGAACGGCGTGCCTTTGTCGTCAGCGTGCCCGTCGCGTAACTCCTTGAGCTCCTTCACGAGGCGCTCTTGGATCACGTCATTGTTCTTCCAGTGCTGCCTAGGGCCCGGAACCACAATTACGAGCCCGGTAAATTCCATCCTAACCCGATCCTGCGAACACCCGCATGGATGCACCGTCAGTCCTCCCTTCCTCAATCACCGGGAAGCCTTCACAGCCAGACACGCTAGCAGGTGTACAACCTACGGCACGCAAGGCGGGACGCAGTGCACCTTGCATACGCCTACACTGCAGAAGCAGACCAGCAGCAGGGGACCACCTGCATGCGTTACACTGGTTAGCCTTATTCTAGTAACAAGGCACATCGCAACGGTTCGAGTTGCAGATTGTGGCGGCGTGTACCCGAGGGTGCAGGTCCGCGCTCCGCATCGCTCCGAACCTCGTGGACCATCCCCTGCACCGTGCGCGCCACATTCCCACCATTACGCCCGGTGGTGTGTCCCCACCCTCACGTGCAACGCATCGTTTGCACCATAGCGCTGTTCAGGTCAGCCATTTCATTCAACATACATCAAGGGGAGGGGGGGGCTTGGTTGTAGTAGGAGTGCTGGGTGTCGGCTGGACTCACTGTTTGTCGTGCTTCTTCGCCCGTGCGTCATCCTCACCGTATTCCACAGCCATTCCAGCCCGAACCATTCCAGGTTTCATGGGATCCGTGCTTTCTGTTTCCTGCAGCAGCCGGCCCCCAACCGTGCTGTGCTCGTTGATCCGCGCCACGTGCGGGCTGGTCATGACGCATGCGTTTGTAGGCGCTCTCGCCTGCGTATCAGCACGCATCTTTGCAAACTTCGCATTGCGCATCCAGCGTCTGACTAGCCGTTTCACCGGGAAGTAGAAATAGTACTCCTGCGGGCGGTACACCTCACCCCGCGCCGTACGTGTCACACTGTATCTCTCCTCCTCGCACCACCCGACCGGCACTCCCGCCGCATCCCACGCGATGGGAACCCCGCATTTCTCCTGCGCTGGTTTCTTGGTCTCTGCTGGAAAGGTTCTGTGATACTTCGGACACACATGCACTGCGTAGTCCCACACGGTCTCGGCACCAATCAGGCGTAGCATGTGCCAGAGCGACCCCGGTAAATTGGTGTTTGCTCCACCCAGCAGCATCTTCAAGATTTTCATGAACGTGTTGAAGTGCGCGTCTGTCCACTGCTGCCGCCGTTTCATGTCCAGCAAATACCACACAGCTTCCTGCAGCGTCACTCCGTGGGGGCTCGCCAGCCCATGCGTTAGAAGCGGATCCATCTTTTTGGGACTGAGTTCGGCCGACTCTGGCGCGTCCAATGTCTCCACTTTCGCTGGCTCCGGCGCGTCTACCGTCACCGCTTTCCCTGCCTCCGGAGGGTCCACCGTCACCTCTTTCGCCGGCACCGGCGCGTACACCGTCACCTCTGCGTGATGAGCCAGCAGCAAGGCGGCCGCCTCTTCAACCTCGATTTCCATGCCCGCCTTTGCAGCTAGTTCCTGCGAGTGGCCGTCCCCTCCTGGCTTAGTTTCTGTGCATATTCTGCGTGCGCTGCATGCCCCTGCGCATGTTGCATGACGTACATACTACAATACGCACTACATGATGTATCAGAAAGACGCACAGGCGTTTCCACGTCCTGCCCGAGCAGGGCGTACATCGTAAAGAAAGTCCGGGATGGAGAGGAGGTCCGCCTCCGCATCACCACCTTCGTCCGTCTCCTCCACGATGTCTTCTTCCGGGATGTCCGGCAAATCCAACACCTCCTCCCAGTATGCATTTTCGGCTGGGGTGGGGGCATCCGACGACCCCCCTTCCTCGCAAAGACTCAATCCCATATATCCCACGGCCTGTGCGTCCGCCAGGTCGTGGTTCGTATCATTCCCATCTGCGCCGGCTCCTCCCACCAGGGTATACCGCATTCTCTTGTTGGGTATCCTCGCCTGCTGAGAATCATCATCCGCTGTTTCCGCAAACACTGGGGCCGCCTCCTTCTGGTGGCCGGCGGAGATGGCAATGACCCGGTGCCTTTGATCAAACTGAACTCCCAGAGATTGCATGCGGCCTATGAGCACGTCAATCCTTCCCTTGTAATCCTTTCCGGCGCGCCCTACCTGATCAGGTATGCCCAGCGTGCACAAGTCGTCGGGGGTGAAGAGGGAGCGAATGCTTGGGCGCTTGATGTCACGGTAAGCGCGTTGCGCCAACTCCAGTAGGCGGGCGTCGGTCACGTGCTGGTTATCACACGCGGTTGGGAGCTGCGCCGTTTGGCACGTGACGGCTTCCCCCCCGGCTCGCCGTTTCCCCCCCGCGCCGTCCACCGGGCTCGCCCCCCCACCTGCTAGCTCTCTGGGGCCCACAGACGGCGGTGCGTAGGTTATCCGCATCCTCTTGTCGATCATGCACCCAAGAGTTATCAATCTGTCAGCGAGCTGATGGATCTTTGCGCTCTTCTGTGCCATCGTGCGGCAGCCGTCGACCTTGCTCGGGATCCATCCGATGTCCACAGCAAACCGTGACACTTTGGGTTGCTGGATCCCAATATCCAGGCTTTGCAGTTTGCGCAGGATGACGGTGTCATCCAGTTCAGCCATTACCGCGCATACCTGCCGCAAACTACCCCTTCCGGCGTGTCACTGACCTGCACGCAACACATCCGTTGAGGGGGCAGGGGCATCATGAAGGCAGACACCTCGTTAGATGCATCGTTGCTCCTCGCGTGAGCGCCTGATCGATACGCGGCGGTCGCTCGGTGCATGGCGTGTGCAGCGTGCCGCGTGCTTAGTGACCGTGACCCAAGGACCTTCGTATTCTTCTACTTCGCCGCCCACCTCGTTGACCCACGTGGCGGACAACACTTGCGCACCATACCATGTCCGTCCATAAGCTGACGGATATGGATACAGCCGTCGCGCTACATAAGACCCTACATATGGCCAGCCGTCGCTGGTCGCCTGGTCATATGCCCGTCCGACGGCAGCCTTCCACAAAGCCTGTCCCACCCATGACTCGCGGATCACCGCTTGGCCGCTGATTCGCAACCGCAGATGAAGCAGCATAAGACACGGCGCCGGGGAGAGCGCCGCACGAGGGGACCCCTAAGACTTCTCTACCTCGCACGGAGCCCGCAGGCAATCCCGCCTCGAGGGGACCCCTAAGACTTCTCTACTTCTCTACCTCACCTGGAGCCCGCAGGCAATCCCACCTCAGGGGACCCCTAAGACTTCTCTACCTCGCACGGAGCCCATGAGCAATCCCGCCTCGGGGGACCCCTAAGACTTCTCTACCTCGCACAGAGCCCGCAGGCGATCCCGCCTCGAGGGGACCCTTACGTAAGACTTCTCTACCTCGCACGGAGCCCGCAAGCAATCCCGCCTCGAGGGGACCCCTAAGACTTCTCTACCTCGCACGACTCGCAGCGCCGCTGATCACCCTTTGGCCGCTGATTCGCAACCGCAGATGAAGCAGCATAAGGCACGGCGCCGGGGAGAGTGCCGCACGCGCCACGCGCCTGATTCGGCGCGGAGCGGAGCAGCCTCCCCGCACCCTTGGTCCCTGGGTCCTAGGGTCCTTGCGTGCACGCTATGCACCTATCTACCGTACGCGCACCCTCGCGCATCCCTCCCCACCCACGACCTGCAGCGCCGCTGCTCACTCTTTGGCCGCTGATTCGCAACCGCAGATGAAGCAGGATAAGGCACAGCGCCGGGGAGAGCGCGGCACGCGCCACGCGCCTGATTCGGCGCGGAGCGGAGCAGCCTCCCCGCACCTTTTGTCCCTGGGTCCTATGGTCCTTGCGAGCACACTATGCACCTATCTACGGTACGCGCACCCTCGCGCATCCCTCCCCACCCACGACCTGCAGCGCCGCTGCTCACCCTTTGGCCGCTGTTTCGCAACCGCAGATGAAGCAGGATAAGGCACAGCGGGGGGGAGATAGAGCGCTGCACGCGCCACGCGTCTGATTCGGCGCGGAGCGGAGCAGCCTCCCCGCACCCTTTGTCCCTGGGTCCTATGGTCCTTGCGTGCACACTATGCACCTATGTACCGTACACACACCCTCGCGCATCCCTCCCCACCCACGACCTGCAGCGCCGCTGCTCACCCTTTGGCCGCTGATTCGCAACCGCTGATGAAGCAGCATAAGGCACAGCGGGGGGGAGAGCGCTGCACGCGCCACGCGCCTGATTCGGCGCGGAGCGGAGCAGCCTCCCCGCACCCTTTGTCCCTGGGACCTATGGTCCTTGCGTGCACACTATGCACCTATCTACCGTACACACACCCTCGCGCATCCCTCCCCACCCACGACCTGCAGCGCCGCTGCTCACCCTTTGGCCGCTGATTCGCAACCGCAGATGAAGCAGCATAAGGCACAGCGCCGGGGAGAGTGCCGCACGCGCCACGCGCCTGATTCGGCGCGGAGCGGAGCAGCCTCCCCGCACGCTTTGTCCCTGGGTCCTATGGTCCTTGCGTGCACACTATGCACCTATGTACCGTACACACACCCTCGCGCATCCCTCCCCACCCACGACCTGCAGCGCCGCTGCTCACCCTTTGGCCGCTGATTCGCAACCGCAGATGAAGCAGCATAAGGCACAGCGGGGGGGAGAGCGCTGCACGCGCCACGCGCCTGATTCGGCGCGGAGCGGAGCAGCCTCCCCGCACCCTTTGTCCCTGGGTCCTATGGTCCTTGCGTGCACACTATGCACCTATGTACCGTACACACACCCTCGCGCATCCCTCCCCACCCACGACCTGCAGCGCCGCTGCTCACCCTTTGGCCGCCGGTGATTCGCAACCGCAGGAAGCATGAGATGAAACTTACGACAGACGGACTGGTTTGAGCAGAGGCCACAGGCCCACATGCAACGAGGGAGGAAAGCGAAACACAGACAACATGATTCTATGAAACTTAGGACGGAC
Source organism: Cymbomonas tetramitiformis (assembly GCA_001247695.2). Classification (NCBI taxonomy): domain Eukaryota; kingdom Viridiplantae; phylum Chlorophyta; class Pyramimonadophyceae; order Pyramimonadales; family Pyramimonadaceae; genus Cymbomonas; species Cymbomonas tetramitiformis. The sequence continues at coordinate 58,068 of LGRX02027522.1, read as the reverse complement.
GGACTGGTTTGAGCAGACGGCACAGGCCCACATGCATCAAGTCGAGCAGAGGCCGCATACATGAAGCAGGATAAGGCACAGCGCCGGGGAGAGCGCCGCACGCGCCACGCGCCTGATTCGGCGCGGAGCGGAGCAACCTCCCCGCACCCTTTGTCCCTGGGTCCTATGTTCCTTGCGTGCACCCTATGCACCTTTCTACAAAGAAATAAACAAAGATATATGCCGGGAAAAAAAAAACAATCCCACCCATGACTCGCCGTTCACCCCTTGGCCGCTGATTCGCAACCGCAGATGAACAGTCGCCCGACAGCCTGCTGACCAGGCACCCGCGGAGTGGCGGCTGCGTTCACGAGATGAAGGGCGGGCGGGCGGGATCCCGTACGGGAAGGGAGGGGAAGGAAAAGTTCACGGTCTTACCGGGTTTTCCTCGACCACTCCTCCAGCGACCGGGGGGAGGCCGCCTCCCTGCACGGTTGCAGCTTCGGAGGCCTGCGCACCAGTTCACGAAAGCATGTTTGAATCCACTGCGGAAACCATGGGATATTCCCACAGCAGTGGCATCCCACAGCGTGCATGCCGGAAAACAGGGGAGTCCGCATACCTGAATGAATACGCACAGCCGGTGACTTTTCCTAAGCACGTGATTCCGCACCAGGGCGCAGTCACCGGCTGTGTGTATCCACATATTCGCTGACCACCTATTTACGCAGAAACTTTCAGGAGCCGTCCGCTCTTTCAGTCGAACAGCGGTTAACTAATTAAGCCACGAACCTATCCAACATGCACATCCACAAGAGACAAGCATGGGGCACGTAACCTTTGGAGCGAGTGCGGCCTGGCCTGCATACCTGAATGAATACGCACAGCCGGTGACTTTTCCTAAGCACGTGATTCCGCACCAGGGCGCAGTCACCGGCTGTGTGTATCCACATATTCGCTGACCACCTATTTACGCAGAAACTTTCAGGAGCCGTCCGCTCTTTCAGTCGAACAGCGGTTAACTAATTAAGCCACGAACCTATCCAACATGCACATCCACAAGAGACCAGCATGGGGCACGTAACCTTTGGAGCGAGTGCGGCCTGGCCTGCCTCGCTGCCAACCGTGGCCGTCCTTGCCCGTTTAGGTGCACCTTGTTCAGCAGCGCTCGTTGCTCCTGTCCGGGTACTCTCCATTCTTAAGTAACAGCACTCGCTTTTAAAAGTAAACTACCTGTTCTGCATACATTGCAACAGAACTGCTTTCTGTCACCCACGTGATTCAAGAAAAAAGTAAAACTACTTACCAGCCATTTTCTTTCTCGACCTTCTGCTACTTAAGTTAAATAAACAAAAAAAAACTGTTACAGTTTAACTGTTTTTTGCAAACTTCAACTTCAAGAACCTAACTTGGTTTCTTGGCTACGTTACCTCTATCTCTTACCAGCTATGGTGCGCGTGGCCACTAAAATCGGCTACCTTTCGGCTCCCTACTGGTTTAGCCGAGACAGGTATGATACGATCTGTATGTGACGCATCCCACCTAGCTATCTACTGAACGATGATCGATATACCCCACTGCCTGCGTTCATACCTGGCCGCCATTCGCCAGTCGCTCCACTCCTGTCAATTCTACCTTGGCCACAGACCAGAGAATTGCACATCTACCATTCAGGATCCTCGTTTACCACGGTTTACCAGCTCCGTCTCTATATTTATACTACATTGCGAAGTTTTATATCCATTTACCATTAGGCCACGACCATTTACCATTCCAGATCTTCGTTTACCACGCTCCGTTCTGAAATTACCAGGCTTTTACCATGCTTCAACCTATGTTACCGCAAATTACCAATGATTTACCGTCAGTTTTTTTTTTAATATAAATATTTTAACGTTTACCACCTGATTACCACCCCACATAGGGGCTTACCGCCGTTTACCACCAGTTTACCACATTTTAACACCAGTTTACCACATTCTACCACGATTCCTTCTCAGTGTGGTGGCTATGCTGAACTTAGCACACAGATCTGTGATGCTCCGCTCGTGTGAAAGCTCAATCCTGGTCGGGTATGACTCTCCTGTAGGAAGTGTCTCAGTCTGAACATCAACTCTGAGCTGGAGGAACTGGTTGAGGACACCAGAGTAGGTGGCCTGGAATGTGGACATGATGTCAGTGTGAAAGCGGGCTCTGGACAGCTCATCGGCACAAGCCACAATGAAGTCATCAACATAGATGAGGACTATGAAGAGCTGAGTGTCAATCCAGCCGATGTATAGGCACTCGTCATATGTGGACCTGCTGAGTGTAGGGTAGCGGTCTGTCATGAATCTGTGTGCGGTCTCTGACCAGAGTCTGCCTGAGGTCCGATGTCCGTAGAGTGCCTTCTTCATATAGGCACCTACATATCATAGGGGATGGATGTACCCCTTCGGAAACCTGACATAGTACCGCTCATCCTCAGGTATTAGAGCCTGGAGGAAAGCCTGAGAGACATCATAGTGGTATGGCATGAGTCTGTGTGTCAGGCAGAGCGCTAGTAGGAGTCTGCAGGTGGTGAGCTGAGGTGTAGGGGCAAAGCTCTCCGCCTCCTCATAGAAGGTGCGGTCCATGTCTCCTCTGGTGGTGCATCTGGCCTTGAACTTGTCAAGGGAGCCGTCCGTCAGCTTCTTGAGCTTAAAGACAAACTTACTGGGGAGGACGGTGGAGCCTGGGGGGAAGGCGGTGACTGGATCGGCCCTGTCTGGCTGAAGTATGCCGTCAATCTCTGACTGAATGGCTTTGTGCCACTGTCTCCAATTAAGGCTGTGCCGAGCCTGCCTGTATGTGGCAGGGTCTGGCTCGTCCATGAAGGCATCACTCGGGAAGTCTGCGGCGTCTGAGTCTGCGTCCCTGAGGGCAAGGAGCATGGCCTTCTGGTCTGGGGAGATGATGACAGCATCGGTGTCTGCATACTGGGTGGAGTGTGAGTCAGCAGAGTCGAAGTACACCTGGTATCTGTGCTGGACCTGAGGCTTATGGTCTACAGACACGATGACTGCAGGGTGATACTTCTGTCGGTCAGCTGGCTTAGCCGAGCACATAGCAAAACACGGGTAAAAGACATTAGGTGCCCCATGTTTGTGTCTGTGCTTGAGAAAGCTGATGAGAGTGGCATAGTGGCTTTTGGCCAGCTGGAGATAGTGTATGAGCTTTACCCAGACTGGATGTCTGAGTTTAGCACACTGGACCTTGACATAGGCAAAGGTCTCTGACTCGTGGGTGCTGCATGCAAGCTCGAGGATGTCGGGGGAGGAGAGGGCTGTGGGGCGTCGGATGGGGTACAGCTTCTTTGTGAAGATAGCTGTGGAGGCGGGATCAACCAGAGTGTTGTGCGTGTTGGCAAGTGTCTTAGCCATGAGAGCAGGGTCATTGACAAACGTAGGCTTACAGAGAGCCTTGAGTTTTCCTTTCACTGTGTCAAGGCATAGATAGTTGCCTGGTGTGAGATTCCCGACATAGCGGCAGGGCTTGCTCTTAGGCTGTAGCTTAGCCGAAGTGTCAGCTTTAGCTCCTGCCTTAGAGCGCTGTGCGGGGTCCTGCCAGACATTGCACTCGGACCAGAGGGGCCGGAGCTCGGTGTAGTCGAAGTGACGGCCGGTGTATCTGAGATGAGGTGTGTCCATTCCAATGTGCTTGTTAGGCATAACATTGAGGACTGTGTTAATGGCATGGAGTGCAGCAAGAGGCCATGTGTACAGCGGAGCATCATATGTGCGCATGGTGCTGTTCATGATCGTCTGCATGTCTCTCCAGAGCACCTCAATCTGAGCCTGGAACTCGTGCATGTATGGCGGACCGGTCTCATGGCGCATGCGGTACTGTCGGAGGAGTGTCTTCATCTCCTCCGATGTGTACTCTGTGGCACAGTCTGTGTGGAAAGTGATGGTCTCTGGTGTGAAACCGCGGGACCGAATGTCATCACGGACAGTCTGGAGGTGGAAGTGTTGGCCTCCCTTAGAAGGTGATGAGGCATATCCGAAGGCCTTTTTAGTGACGGGGCAATTAAAGGCACTGATGAAGACTGACTCGTCGTAGCCAGGGGGTTTGCATGGGCCCCAAATGTCAGCAAATATGTGCTGAAATGGCTTGGACTGTTCCCATTTGACAGGCCGGTGGTTGGCTGGCAAAGCCGGAGGTGGTCTGCGGTTGGCTCTGTCAAATACATTAAAGGGTCCTGGGCGTTTGGCATTCCAGGTGTTGCAATGAGCACACCCGCAGCCTGACAGGATAGTCCTGAGTGTCTTCATGGAGAGGTGTCGTCTGGGTACTGCAAACTGAAGCCCCTGTGAGAAGAGGTGAGCAATGTACTGGTGTGAGTAGTGGCCCAGACAGGCATGGAGGTACTGATGAGGGTCAATCCTGGGGACTGTGGTGGCATCCTTGAAAAGGATGATGGTGTCGAACGGAGCCCCCTGGATGAAGACACGGTCAGCACCGCCCTCCTCTCCTGCATCTGTGAGGTCCTGGGGGAGTAGGTACCAGCGCGAGGGCGGGAGAAGAAGCCGGGTGTGCCTGCTGGGATGGTGGCTATCTCCTGAAAGTGATAGGTGAGTGGCCACCAGGCTGCAGATGGTGACTTCCGGAGACACACCGTGTATGAGGTGTTATTATTAGGGTCTAACCAGAAGTCCTCTAGCATCTTCATCAACATCCTTTGGATGATGGAGTTGATGAAGGGCGGGTTGGCCCAGAAAGAGCGCCCGCACCAGACATGATCCTCAGCAGGGTCCTCGAGGGAGTAGTAGTGCTGGCACTGTGTGTCACCCCGTGGGTAGGGGATGCCGTCCGTGTAGAGGTCTGTGTCACAATAGCCATGTGGACTGTGCTGAGCAAACTCTCTGTAGGCGGACCTAGCAACCATCCAGTCGACTGTGCCCTTCTCTGCAAGCTCCGAAGGGGCAGGCTGCAGGAGGGGTCTCCTCTGTGCTATGGAGTGGGCAGATGGGGTGGCTCGCCAGCTGCTAGGGTGTACAACATAGTCTCTGCCAGTGTCATAGAGGTCAAAGAGAGAAGCACCGTGGTGCCATGTGAGGTCGATGAAGTCAGGGGAGCGGGCCCCGTGTCTGAGCATCTGGCGGACTGAGAGGAGGTTTGGGGCATTTGGATCATAGAAGGCTTGGAGAAATGGGAGTGTGATCCAAGTGCCGTCGGTGTACTGGAAATCAATGGAGGCTGTGCCGACACTGTGAGGCTTGTAATGCTGATCCGAGGCTGTGGTCATGCTGGAGGTGCACGGGGACAACTCAGTGAAGAGCTCCCTGTTATTCAGGAGGAGATGTGAGGCTCCTGAATCTACAAGGAGGTGTCCGTGCGTGTTGGAGGCACGGCGGCCTTTCCCAAGCAGAGGGAGGAACACCGGTGTGCCGTGGGGACAGTGCGGGGCAACGTCGGTGCAGCTGAGGTCTCTCCCCACGGCGCTGCAACCGCAGGGTGGTAGACCTCAATGCTGATCCCACGGGCCCAAATGGTGGTCATCAAAGACCTCAAACTGGGCCCAATCCTCCTCAGGGTCATCGGTGCAATATGAGGGGTGTGTTAGGCTGTAGTTCTCAAGGAACTGATTAAGCTGATGGAAGGAGGGTGATGGTATAACTGAGAAATCCCACTGAGAGTGCTCTGGGGAGTGTGAGCTGTTTGGCCGTGGCCGAGGTGTGTCAGTGCGGATCGAGGTGTCTGCCATGAACTGCTTCCACTTAGTAGTGGTCTCCGAGGTGTCCTCCTGAGATTCAGGGATAGGAGGGAAGTGGAAATCCGGTGTGACGGCACAGGCCTGCACTGTGGACGGGACCGGGGGCTGCATGTGTGTGTCTGAGGTAGCAGCCAGCCGGTCAGTGTCCACCAATGCAGGCAGGGTGCCCGCTGTAGCCCGTGTAGTTGCCCTATCGGCAGTGGGCTGAGCAGGCACCGTACCGTCAGTGTCGGATACTGGAGGAGGAGGAGGAGGAGGAGGTGTGTGTTGGGGCGGATAGCCCTCGGTGTCTGACTCGGAGCCTGAGTCGGAGACATCGGCCCACTGGCCAATACTCTCAAGCCCGGGGTATGGTGTATAATCCAAGGGGGCTGGGGAGCTGTCAGGGGCACCGAGTGTAGGCGGTTGCTCGGAGGCCACTGTAGTGTCGGCCTCGAGAGCTGTGCTGAGAGATCGATGTAGGGGTGTCAGCGGTGGTTGCACCGTCAGTATAGACGGTGTGATCGGTGGGCGTGCCCACAAGGGCCTCATCGGCACTGTGTCCCAGGGGCGGCGTGGAGGCAGCTGCTGGCTCACAGAGTGTGGTGGGAGCTGCGGTGACACCACCGGAGGGCAAATGTGGCGTGTGGTTGGCCGGTGCCGTAGCACTGGCGGAGGCCGGCTGAGGTGAGGCAGTAGCCGGTGCCGTGGCACCACCGGAGGCTGGCTGAGGCGAGGCAGTGGCCGGTGCCGTGGCACCACCGGGGGCCGGCTGAGGTGAGACAGTAGCCGGTGCCGTGGCACCACCGGAGGCTGGCTGAGGTGAGGCAGTGGCCGGTGCCGTGGCACCACCGGGGGCCGGCTGAGGTGAGGCAGTAGCCGGTGCCGTGGCACCACCGGAGGCTGGCTGTGTGGTGGCATTGGCCGATGCCGAAGCACTGGCAGAGGCCGGCTGTGAGAAGGTGGTAGTCGGCCGAGGTGACATATAGAATGTGTATGTCAGTGTTATGTGCAAAAGTGTGAGGAGCACAGCAACCGTGAAGGAGAACCAGTGCATGGCAATGGCTACTAGGGTGCGTGTGACCGAGGGAGTGTTACAGCCAGGCTGTGGTGCGGCGGTGTGTACGGCAGCAGTGTGAACCGGGTCTGTATGCGTGCCCTCCCAATGCATCCCCATCCCAGGCACTGCAGTATGGATGCATGCAGTGTCAGGTGCAATTGTGGTGGCTGGGGGGATATCAATGGCCCGAGGCTCAGGCTGATGGCAGCCGGGAGGTGATGATGGTGGTGGGAGGGGAGTGGTGGAGGTGGGAGGGGTGGTGGCAGTGTCCAGAGTGTCCTCGGAGATGGTGGAGGCCACTGAGGTGCTGCCGGTCAGGAGGTCAGTCAGGTAGGGCACAGGGCACTGGGTGTTGCAGTCCACGGTGATGTCTGTCTGGACTGGGGCGGTGGCGGTGCTGTTGGCCGAAGCCAGTGACTCAGCTACCTGGTGCTGCCGATCAAGCTTCTGCTGATGTTGCCTGGCCTTCTTCTGCTTCTCCTTGTCCCGTTTCCTCTGCCGCTTCGTCTTCTCCCAAGCCGGGTCCTCGTGGTCCGGGTCCTCCCTCAAGTCAGTAGCCGTGACGGTGTCAAAGTACCTGAAGGCAAAGAGGGCGGGGGGCTCCAGCTGGGGGAAGGAGAACTGGGTGTCGGGTGGAGAGGCGGAGGGGGAGAGAGAGCTGAAGGGATTGGGGGAGAAGTGGTTGACCGAAGCCGAGGGAGGTGGGTGAGGTGACGGGCCGGAGAACTGAGGGATCCAGGGCTTACTGGTGAGGGCGGGCCACTCAGTCTCATCATCCTCCTGGTCTGCCTGGAAGCTGACTGCCTTAGCTGGATGGTGCAGCTCAGAGCGGTGGGGGGCGGAGGGGGTGGCTGCTCTGAGCTGTGCAACCTCCTGCCGGAGCTGCCACCTCGGATGCAGTGTGGCTGATGCACTGTCGGAGGGGGTGGGGTGGGGGTGGCAGGGGTGTGGTGGGGGTGGCAGGGGTGCGGGTGTGGAGGGACGGGGGGCAGGGACATGGTTCACGGATGGAGGGGGGCCGGCCTTTACCCACATGTCGGCCTTCTCAGCCAGTGTGCAGGGACAGCCGAACCTGCCGAGGGAGTGGGTGACGGTCTTGTTGTGCTTGAACTTGCAGGAGCGGCAGGGGTGGCCGATGGACTTGTCATTGGGGTCGGAGGGGGTGAACTTCAGGCCATTCCAGGTGCCAGAGGGGGTGGAGTCCTTGTTGGTGGAGCCGGTGTGCTTGAGCTTGGCGGCTTTGTACAGGCCCTCTCGTGCTCAATGAAGTCAGCTCTGGTGCCGCCCCGTAGTGGTGAGCGGGGCCTGGATGGAGGTGGTGTGGTAGCCCGAGGGTGCGTACCCTTGCCACCCTTGCCCCCCTTGCCGCCCTTCCCATTAGGGTGCTTCTCCTTCGGCTTGGTTGTGTCAGCCGAGCCCCGCCCCCCCTCACGGACTTCCCCCGTCATGGAGGCAGCTCGGGGGCGGGATGAAGAGCCAGGGAGCTGGGAATGGTGGGCAGAGCCCTGGGTGTACCATACCTTCCCGATGGCCTCAATGAACTTCTGAAGACCACCGGGGTAGCCAGAGGCGGTCACGCGGTTGTCCTCCTCGTAGGTGCGGATGACCTCGAAGTACAGGGGGATGCTGAAGAGGTGCTCGGCCGTGTCCTGGGAGGCCCGTAAGATCTCGATGAGGACCTCCTGCTCCTGCTGTCCAGAGAAGGCGGGGTGGAGCTGCATGTGGTTGCCGATGAGGGTGGTGAAGGTGTTGATCTTCACGGCGGGGTCCTCGGACTCAGAGATTCGGAGTGCGTTGGCCTTGGTGAGGTAGGAGTTGTCCATGGAGGGGGGGTAGGTGATCAGGCGGCAGTGCACGTGCAGCAAAAGCAGTCTGCCGTCCACCTGAGCTTGGGGGAGTCCTTCACAATCTGTGACAACACAATTTGTGTGTTGCCACAAGTGGCCGCAAGTAGAAGTTGAGCTAGAAGGCCGTTGGAGATACCGTCGTAGGGCTCGTCCTTCAGTCGGCGTTGAAGATTGAGTAGTGGCTGGGGCGTGGCCAGGTCGAGTGGCGGTGAGGACACGGGTCAGGGCATCACAGAACCTCTTGAACACAATGTCGCCGCCCGCGGTGAGGAAGTTCAATTGGAGTTCACGTTGTTGTTGACTGTGCTAGGAGGCAAGCACAAGAGCAAGAAAAACGGCTAAGTACAAAACGCAAGAGTACTCAGTACGGAGTACAGTAGAACCGATCAGAATGATGTTGATGTGAGGTGCCTAGCCTGTTGTACGGAGTACTCAGTACAGTTGAGTTATGGAGAGAGTTCCTGAATGCATAAGAACTCTAAGTGTAACCAGTTTCGGAGATGAGAACTGAACTGAAAAGTATAACATAAAAGTAAAGAGCCGTAACCGCTGTATATTGTGTATTGAAAGCATGCACATGAAAGCAAAAGCATAACTATATAGATTTACGAAACCGAAGTCTTGTAGTTGACCAAGCGTAATCATACCTCGTGCGGTCGTTTAATAAGTGTAGAATAGTATAAGTCCGAAACCGTAAATAAGAGAAGAGCAAGAGTGGAGACTCCTACAAAATGGTAATTAGTTCGTGTTTTCACGTTGCTTCCCTGTCTTGTTGGCGCGAATTCTGATCATACCCGCCTTGCCTTGCGCGACTAGCTAGCGAATTCCCTTGCACTACGAAATCGAGAATGCCTGTGCTTTCGTTCTTGTTGCGCGGCGGTGTGTGGGTGTGAGGGCTCCAGGTCGCTTGGAGCCGCGTTGGTGTGGAGGAATCTAGCCCAACGACGATCTTTTAAGGTGCGCGCGTTGCCTTAGTCCTAGCACGCATAGCACGCGCATAGCGCATATCCGTAATCTTGGACTCGCAGGTGCGGCAAATCGGAATCGTCTCAGTTTTTCAGCAAATCCGACCCTTCGCGGCGGAAGCGCTGCGCAAATTTTTGAAATTTTGCGTGGCCTTTGCTGAAATTCGGAGTTGGTTCGAGATTTCGCCTACCTTTAATTGGGCCCTCTAGTCCCCCTTATTCGGGAATCTCCGCGCTTCGGCCGGTGTGTCCGCTTGTGCTCGCGCACAAGTGGCGAATTCCTGGAAGCGGGTACTAGTTGCCACACCGACCTCTTTTCGGTTGGTTAATTCACGTGCGTGCACTAGATCTCACGCATAGCACGCATACCACTTCAATGTATTCAGATGGAGAAGTCAGTCGGTCGGGCCGTCGTGGAGGGGGTCGGGCCGGCGCCGCCCCCGGCTCAGCCGTGGGGTCCGGTCGGTCGGGGTCTCGTGCTGCGGGTCTGTCAGCCGGCCCGGGCTCTTCGGAGTTCTGGGGTGCGGCTGGCAGATCGGACAGCCGGGATTGGCGCTCCCGTGAGAGGGGGGGGGAGTGCGGCGTGCGCTCGCACGCCAATACGGCGGTGAGGCCCTCGGGGCTACACCGGCGCGCACCCCCCTGAGAGCCCCTCCAGGGTTGTCTGGTGGGCCCCCCAGGGCCTCACCACCAAAAACCCCCTCACCAGTGAGAGTCAGTGGGTCTGAGCCGGTGTCCGAGCTCGCATTGGGCTCGGCGCTACGGCAGCCGGCGCGCCGGAAGCGCGCGTCGCCCGAAGCTCCGGCGCCGGCGGCAGGCACCAGCTCCGAGTCGGACTCGGACCGCTCTGCTAAGGGGTTGAACCCCTCAGCAGCTCCCTTCTCCCCACTCCCTGCGTCCAGCAGGAGTGCGGGCAGTAAGTTCGTCCGTCAGGAACCGACGGCGGGACCGGCAGCGTCCTCCCTCCCTCCCCTCGTGGGGGACGAGCAAGGAAATCTCATCAGTGCTCCAGGGCGCTTTGAGATTTACCGAGCCGGTGACTGGAGCCCACCTGGAGAAGAGGAGTCTGAGGATGTCCAGCTGGACTCAGCGCAACGACGCGCAAGAGTCTCCCTGCCAGCTCGTCAGCGCGCAACTGCGCGGCTTGCTTGGGTCGCGTGGAAGGCCAGAACGGACCGGTCAGCGCATCAGCGCGAGCTCCAGCGCCTGGCATTCCAAGCGTGGAATGACGTCACCCAGCAGGTCGCCCAACTTCAGGGCCTGTTCGTCAGAGGCAGTCGGCGCCGAGTCGAGTCCGCTTTCGCGGCATGGCGCCAGCGTGTCATCCAGACACAGGGTCTGTGGCGCAGGGGCAGACGTCAAGCTGGAGCCGTCTTCATGGCATGGCACCAGCAGACGACGCTCTCCAAGGAAAGGAGCACCTGGTGGGTTGGAGCCCGAAGATACCGGCTGACTCAGATGGTCAAAAGGTGTCTCCACGAGTGGCTCCGACTCCCCAGGACGACCCCAGTCAGCTCGGACTCGTCCCAGGGGACGAGTGCCCGCCGTCCAGCAAGGAAGGCGGGAACCTCATCCGGTGTCAGCTCTTGCTCGGATTCCGACCAGGAGTCTTTGTGGAAAGACGTCCGGCGAGGCCTAAAGCGCCTGGGGAAGGGCCACCTGCTGTCAGGGATAATGTGGTTCCAGCTTAAGGACCATGGGCTCTCCGAGGACGGCGTTTATCGCCTGGAGATCCACCAGCAGGCAGTCTCCGAGTCTGTGAGGTTGATGCAGCAAAAGCGCGAGGACCCCCACAACTCCCTCGAGAGGTGCAGGTTCTCTGCCTTCGCCATCAACGTCGGAAGACCGGGAGAGATAGTACGCCGGGGAGTGGACCTCCGGGAGGTAAGGAGGGCAGTCGTCACGGCCGTCAGAATGAGCGACCGTACCCGGAAGTCGCACAATGGTCTCAGGAAGTCAGGTACAGCACCTCCGAGTTCCACAGCTCCTGGTGGGAACTGGTCAAACCGGTTTGCTCCTCTCTCGTCCTCATCGGAGGAGGAGCATCCCGCGGAACTCCCAAGGTCCAGGACTCAGGCGCCTAAGCCGAGCGGCCTCGGTCGCCCGGCGCCTCGCACTCGGAAGCCCAGTCGAGCACCCTCGGCTCCACAACCAGGTCCAGCTTCCTCAGGGGATGCGTCGTCGTCCCCGGAGTCCGCCTGGAGCCGGAACAGTCAGGACCTGCAGGAGCTGCAGGAGGCATGGCAGAAGGAGTCCCGAGCTCGGGAGGCAGCTGCCGAGGCTCGCCTGGAACAGCTGTCTCGGCAGCTCCAAGAGAGCGAGGAGCGCAGGATCTCCGATCAGCGCGCTGCCGAGGAGCGTAGGGCCTCCGATCAACGTGCTGTCGAAGAGCGCTGGGCCGCGGACCGGCTGGCTGCAGAAGCCCGGGAGACTGCCAGGCAGTTGGCTGTCGACGAGAGCGTCGCTCAGCAGGTAGCTGCCGAAGAGCGGCGAGCGTCGGCCGAGGCTCAGCTAGAGGAGAGGCTGCAGGCGGTCATAGAGTCTCAAGTCCAAAGGCTCGCCCTGGTTCAGGCTTCGCCCTCGGGGCCCGTGGAATCGGACGCTCGAGGGCCCTCAGCGGTAATGTCGGGTCCGGTTCAGGAAACGCCTACCTCCCGAGGGGGGCATGAGCTGGTAGAACCCGCTTCCGTCGTCACCTGTGACGTCGAGAACCGGGTCGTGCAAAGCCCGCCAGAGGAGTCACACACGGGCGTGGCAGCGCTCCCGTCGCACGCGTGGGACTTTGTTTCCCTTCCTATACAGGTCTGCGACGCCCTCCGGAGGCACGTGGTCGGGTATGCCAAACCGGGGATCGAAGCCCAGCGCCTGTTTTACGACGCCGCTCGTAGGTATCGCTCCCTTGACAGTTGACAGTCAGGTCGCTGGGTGCTTGCACCCCGCCAGTCGGATCAGGCAATGCCTGAAGGCGAGACTCTCGCTCGGACGAGGACAGGGTCCTCGGGGCCCAAGTGATTCACAGTCTCACGACGGCCTTGGCGTCCGTCGAAGAGAGCTGCGCTCGCTGTGGGTGCGGGCACGAGGAGAGCCCGGTGCGTATGTGGTCGTGTCAAGTGAGCGCTAAGAAATGCGTGGGGCCCCATGCTCCCCCGTGCCTGAAAAAGATGTACCTGCCGGTGTGTGGGTTTTGCGCCGCGGACGTGTGGCCCGGTGCTTTCGACAACTTTCCGGCTGTGACACCGCCTCCGCTTGCTGCGGCGGTAGACACACCGGAAGACGGGGGGGGATGGTCCCTCAACTGGAGCACTGGGAGCCACACGGGCTTCCGGAGATGCCCGGTGCCAGCAGTCATGGTGGTCCCGGAGGCTCGGGGGGCGGTGACCCTGGAGGGCCAGGAGGCCCGGGGAGTCCGGGCGAGGACCCTGGTGGCGATGGCGAGGACGGGATGGCGACAGCCAGTTCACCTTCACTTCGTCCTCTCGTTACAGGGAGCCCCGAAGCCATTACAGTCGTAAGGACGAGCAGCACGCTCTCAAGGAGGCCCTCAGAGCCATGGAGAAGGCAGTGGACAAATACCACACAGAGGTGGAGGGGTCGTCCCACGTCTTTGGTCGGCTCCTCCGATTTGTTCGGCAGGTCAGGGAGGTTCGGGAACTGGGGCCGGTGCGCTACGCCATGGAGATGGCGCGTCTGGGACCACTGGAGAGCGGGGGTGAGGAGAAGGTGTTGTCAGACCACTCCCTGCTGTCGGAAGTGGCCAGACACTGCTTCGGCGCGCTCAGCTCCGAGTACCGCGAGCTTTCTTCGGCGTTGACGGAGGCTCGGGAAGGTAAAAACCTCACCCTGGACGTCATAGTGGTCCCCTTGGCGCAGCTGGTGATGCCCGACAAGGGGGAAATGGCGTCGATCGGTCCGTTCCTGCGTCGCGTGCGCCAAAGTCAGGACAGACATACAGACTCGCACGGTCCGCGAGTTCTGGGACGGGGTGCACCTTGCTCACGACATCGTGAGCATGCTGGCTGCCCACGAGCTCACCTCTCCGGTGCCGGAAGAGGAGCTGCTGGAGATATTCCTTACGGGATTGATACCGGAGGTAAGGAGGAAGGTCTTCCTTATAGCCGAGAGGAAAGGCTCTTCGGTCCTGACCCTGAGCCGGACGGCCAGTAAGGGCCGCCACGTACTCCTGACCTGGGCCCTAGAGGCTGAGCGGGAGTTAAGGCAGAGCCAGGATAAGACGAGCCGCTCGGTCCAGCTGCTGGCCCACGTAGATGTCACGGAGGAGCTGCTAGCCATGGCGACATCCGCTGGCACTCCGACACCCACAGGGCAACGACTCGGCTCCCCAGAGTACGAGGGCTGCCGCCTGTGCAAGAGCATGGACCATTTTGCCCGCGATTGTCCGCAGGCGAAGCTGCGCCCGAAGGAGTGGGCCAAGTGCCTCCTGGAGGATACCCTGGCGTTGATAGGGGACGATTCGGTGGATGAAGCTTTGGCTGCCATCGGATTGGATTTTGTCCAGGAGGACGCTCCCCAGCCCGGGGCGTCCTCCCCGCAGTAAAGGGCGCGGGCCCCGTCACTGCGGGGTCAGGGGGACAAAAGGGCCCCGCGCCGGCGTCCACAGCGATGCAGGTGCTGCGTGATAGGTGGAGAAGGTGTGGGAGACACCTTAGTAGCAGCGCCAGGCGCCACCTCAAGAGCCAAAGTCGAGTCGAGGAGTATAAGCAGGAAGATTTGGATATGCTAGCCGCCACCCGCACGGGAAGCCCAGAGCCTCCTGAGCGGGAACAGGTCGAGCAACGCATTCAGAAAGAGCAGGCGAACTTCTGGAAGTCCGCCAGAACCCCAGCAACCGCCTCAGTTCCACGTCCCGAGGAGCCGTGGGAGCTGCTCTGTTGGATCACTGGTGCGGACACCCGGGGTAAAAACCGGTCGAGCCACACAGTTGAGCCACGGGCAGTCTACCAACAGCACCTGGAGAACCAGGGGTCGGATGTTGCGAGAGTTCGCGGGCACTGGAAGTTCAGGGCTCAGCGTTTACCCCCCAGAGTTAGGAAAGCCTTTCAGGCCCAGCAGCCAAGTGCTCGCCTGCGTTCCGCCATCAGGGCGCTAGAAAGGTATCTAAAGCTGGAAGAGTCAGAGGTCCGACCGGTCAAGTCCCTTGCGCTTTGGAGGGCAGGTCAAAGGCGGATGAGCCAGAAGCTTGGACCCACGACTAGTAAGCCCCAGTTGAATCGAGAAGAGTTAGATAAGCGCTTGAAGCGGCTCGTCAGGGTGCGCGAGTTCAATCGCCGACGCAAAGCCATCTTGGATCAGGAGTTCGGACGGTTCGTTCGCGTGGCCAAGCCCAAGCCTGCCGAGGGAGAAGAACTCTCACCACCAGAGAGGCCTTCAAAGCCCAGTCGGCCGTGGTTGACCCGAAGCAGGGCTCGCCAGGCTTTGGGCCCGAAACGCAGACCATGGCTAACTCCTGAAGACAAAGCGCTTCGGACCTCTCGATTGCAGCGCAAGTACGAGTTGGAGAGTAGGGACCCGGCTTCTACCTCAATAGAACGCCACGCGGACTTCCACGCCTTCGTAAAGGAGGAGTTGGAAAGGGAGAATAGGGAACTTCAGCAAGACAATGAGCTGATGCACCGGGACGAGCAAGTCAGAAAGCACGTAGCGGCTAAACTGGCTGCAGCGTCAGTCCAAGTCGCGGTGTCCCCCCCAGACTTCCCGGAGCGCAGTGCAGTCCAGAAAGCAGTCGCCATCGGCCTGCTAGCGGACGCATGTACTTACTGCCTCCCGGACTGTGACTCCGACGCAGAAACGTCAGTCACCCGCCTGGACTGCATAATGCAGGACGGCGATATCAGTCCGAGCTGGTGTGAGTCCCTGGCAGCGGTGTCCTCGATGGGAGCGCGCCCGAGGAGTTTCGACAGGCACAGTCGCACACCGACGTTGTTGCTGTTTTGGGCCTGGATTGCGGGCGTCAGAGTCAAGGTGTTGGTGGATTCGGGAGCATCCACCAATATTATCGCAAAGAGTACACTGCAGAGGCTCTCCGGCGTCAAGCCGGTGCGCCACGAGCAAGCCATGCGGGTTCGAGTGGCTGACGGCACCACGTATGATGCTAATTCCTGCATCAGGCCCAAGCTCCTCGCTGAGACGTCGAAGGGGTCTTACGGACAGCAGGTTGAGCTTCGGGTAATGCCCCTCGACCTCAAGGTGGATGTCATCCTGGGAGGTCCTTGGCTGGCAAACCTTTCCCCGGTTACACTGGATTATAAGAACTGGGGTTCGGTCCGGTTCACCAAGGGCAGGGAAGAGGTCGTCATCACCGGCTGTTCGCCGGGGTCCCCGGACCCCAGTCGGTCCAAGGACACAGCAATGGCACTGGTACAGGGAGTCCTTTTGAGCCAACGTCGAGCTCGCCGGGACCTGCGGACCCTCCGAAACAAAGAGGAGCAAGCTTTCGTCGTCTACCTCGGCCCCGATGGGACTTTTGGCGCGTTGGCCTGCAACAAGGGGGGGGGAGACTCCGACGAAGATTCCCCCAACGATGTTGTAGCAGGCCTAGCGTCAGAACCCTCCTCCGGGTCCGAGGATAGTGAAGTCAGCGTGCGACCCAGCGCGACGGTGCCGGACGGAGCAGAGGAGTCTGAGGGGCCGGGAGGGTTGGTCTCGGACAGCTCCGAGTCCGGCTACAGTGACGTGGAAGGAGCGTGTCATTTGCAGAAAGTGGGGGCGGTGGTCGAGGATATTAGACCACAGGGATTTGCGAGTACGGCCGACGAGGCCGGGGATCATCCTGACCCTCTCAGCGTTTTCGCTAGCAAACAGGAGGCAAACGGAGCATTTGCGTTGCTTCCGCCAGCGGTGCGTAGACAGGCGATAGAGGATCACGCGGCTGGTAAGCCACCCACCTGGCACGCTCAAGCAGCCGCGGCGCTCCGGCAGGGCCGGGGTCTGGTCGCGGAGCGACGACCCCGAGCACGGCGTAAGCGAGTGCATTGGCGTGACCAGGTCGCAACAGTCGGTCAGCCTGGTGCTGAAAGTGGCCCCTCCGCCGAGCGGCCGCCGGGGCCAAAAGTCCCCACCGTCCCGAGCTCTCAGAGTCAGAAGTCGCGAGCCTCGGCACCAGTCGTGCCGCCAGACACTACCCCGCCGCCAGCCCCGCAGACCATAGACCCGCCGGTACCGGCCGTCCCGCCAGGCACTACCCCGCCACAGACTGCTCAGGCCTCCCCGGAACCGCCGGAGGACGAGATAGACGAGACGGTGTCGCCGGAGATCTGGCAGCAGCTTAGGGACCTGGAAAAGGAGTTCGCAGATGTCATTTGCACAGAGCTGCCAGAATCAGTCCAGTCAAGGGAGTTCAAGTCCGGCATCCGGCTCAGGCCAGATTGGAGTGGGAACGCCTTGCACCGGCGAGGGTACAAGTTGTCGCAGGAGGAGTTGCGGCAACTCCGGCAACAACTAGATGAGCTCTTAGCCAAAGAGTATATACGACCCTCGGCCTCTCCGTGGGGCTGCCCCGTGCTGATGGTCCCCAAGCCGAGTAATCCCAAAGAGTTGCGTCTAGTCATTGACTACAGACAGATCAATGAGATCACAGTCAAGGATAAGTACCCCCTCCCAGATGTCCAGAGTCTCTTAGATGACCTGCAAGGGGCTACCGTCTTCTCTACGATGGATGCCCTTTGGGGATTTTGGCAGGTTCCTATGAAAGCAGAGGACGTGGAGAAAACCGCAATGACTACGCACTTTGGAGCGTACGAGTGGTTGGTCATGCCTATGGGACTGTCAAACTCCCCAAGTACCTGGCAAAGGATGATGCAACAGTACCTCGGGCACCTACCCTTTTGCAGAGTATTTGTAGACGACATCATGATTTTCTCGGCTGAGGTTCCGGGTAAGAGCGCCCATGAGGTACACCTCGACCACCTCCGCCAGGTCTTGGAGGCGTGTCGAAAGAATGCCGTCTACCTTAAAAAGTCGAAAGTCAAACTGTGCAAACGATCAGTCCGGTTCCTGGGGCATGTGGTAGATCGGGATGGATGCCGCCCACAGCAGGATAAGGTTGCGTCGGTACGCGATTGGCCAGACCTAGAAACTGTCACACACGTGCGACAGTTCCTGGGCATGTGTGGCTTCTACCGAAGGTACATCCAGAACTTCGCAGATATCGCGTACCCATTGACCCGCCTCACCAAATCCGGCGTGGACTGGACCTGGGGCGAGAATGAAAAGGCAGCATTTAAACAGCTAAAAACTGCTTTGATCTCCTCCCCAGCCTTGGCCCTACCCGATCAAAAGGGCGCAGCAGACGGTTCCAGACCCTTCTTCGTACAGACAGATGCCAGTGGAGTAGCACTAGGGGGTGTACTCATGCAGGATCAGGGACGAGGCTTGCAGCCCTTGGCCTTTGAAAGCCGGCAGTTCTCCAGCGCAGAGCAGAACTATCACGCTGGGGAACGGGAGCTTTGTGCCATCCATCATTGTACCACGGTCACCTGGAGACATTATCTGATTTTTACATCATTTAAGCTCATGGGAGACCACAAACCCCTCCAGTGGCTCTTCGCCCCAGCTAGGGAGCTCAGCCGACGTCAGGCTCGCTGGTACGAGGACTTGGTAGAGGTAGGAGTCCATCAGATGGAGCACGTGCCAGGGCGCTGTTTGGTAGTACCGGATGCGCAGTCCCGGCGACCAGACTATCAGGAGATGTCAGCCAGAGAAGGTTTGAAGGAAAAAGGGATTGTGGATCGCGCCACGGATGGGCCCAGAGACTCCGCACCGAAAGGTAAGGGGTCCGAAGAGGACGAGGATCCTACCTCTGTCCTCGGGGCAGTGGACCGCGCCACAGATGGACCCGAGTACTCTGAGCCGAAAGGCAAGAGATGTGAAGAGGACGAGGATCCCACATCTGTCTTAGGCGCCACCTTCGAGTATAGTGATTCCGAGGACGAGTCCTTCCCTCCCACCAGTCCGGCACCGGTCATTGGTGAGCTCACTCATCTGAATGGGCTCACGTGGGTAGAGACGCCGGCCCTCTGGCTGGACGCAGCTGCCACCCTAGCAGTAGGCGAGAAGTCCTTGAGGGATGCCGAATCGCTAGCAGTCATGACCAGAGCAGATCGAGCTAGGGAACATGCCACAGCAGAAGTCCAGAGTCATCCGAAGAGAGGAGCACCGGGGACCGACGAGTTCCCCCATCCTGGGACCCAGAGTCATCCGAAGGTAACCGGAAGGGTACCTGAGCTCGTTAAGCCCCCAGAAGGTAGCTCCCACTACGACCAGGTCGTAGATCGCCAGGACTGGAAGCTGATCAGGGAGCGCTTTGAGGAGATAGCGGCCCAGTACGGGATGTTTGACGTTGACGCGTGTTGCGACTCCATGGGCGTTAACCGGCAGGTTGACACCTATTGGACCGACTGCTTAAAGGAAAAGTGGCGCGGGAAACACGTTTGGTGTAACCCCCCTTACACGAAGGATTCGGACTTGATAGAAAGAATTCTTCGGCATTTCCTTGCTGAGTGGCGCGCCGATCCAGAAAACACCTCGGCGATGTTCCTTCTGCCAGACTATGACGCTCCCTGGAGGCGGTTGATTCACCCCAAGTATGGGCTTCATCCGGTCAAGGTCTTTGACACGAAGGACGAAAAAGGTCGTCCCAACCACCTCTTCGAGTCTCCTGATGGAGGTCGACCCCCGCTGCGCTGGCCGGTCCTTCTGGTGTGGGCCCCAGCAGCCAGCAGGGCAAAGCCCCGAGCGCCACCTGCGCGAAAGGACAGTGAAGCAGAGCCCGACGAGCCTTTAGTCACTACAGGGGTTGCAGCAAAGGCCAGGGCAGCGTCAGGACCACTGAAGGCTGACGAGTTCGTCCGCGCCTTGCAAGCGGAATACGAACGCAGCCCGTACCTCAGCTCGTTGAAGGAAGAACTGATCGCAGCCCCACATCAGAGGACAGACACATTCCGCATGGTAGACGACATGATATGGCGAGTGGCGGAAGGGCGGTATCAGCTAGTGCTAGCTCAGGATTCCCCTCTCAGAGAGCTGGTGATGCGCGAAGCACACGAGTCCCCATGCAGCAGGGCACACAGGAAGGGATAAGACACTGGACAGGGTATCCCGTCGTTTTTGGTGGCCACGCATGAGCAAGGATGTCACCGACTGGTGCAAATCCTGCGTCGTGTGCCAACAGACCCGGCCACGCAACGGGTACCCAGACGGTCAGCTTAACCCCCTGCAAGTCCCAGTAAGACTGTGGCAAGTGGTTAGTATCGACTTCGTCACTGGGCTGCCTCGCACAGAGCGAGGGTACGACGCGTTTGCTACCTTCACGGACAAGCTGTCCAAGATGGTGCACGTAGTCCCCATGCTTTACGCTGACAGCTCGGCTGCACAGATCGCGCGCATGTATTTCGACCAAGTGTGGCGTTTGCACGGCGCTCCCATGAAGATCGTCTGTGATCGGGACTCCCGCTTCAGGGATGAGATGCATCTCGAGCTACATCGGTTGATGGGAGTCCAGGTTGCCTCTACCACGCCGTACCACCCACAAGGTGATGGGCAGGCAGAGCACACAAACCACACGGTCGAACGCATGCTGCGCGCGTATGTCGACGCCAACCAGCACGATTGGGATTTGTGGTGTACCCCGGTCGAGTACGCCATTAATGACTCTCGTTCCGCCGTCACGGGCTTCACCCCTTTTGAACTGACGTACGGTCACGCTCCGGCCTCTCAGCTGGACTTCTTCGTGGAGGCAGCACTTGCATCACGGAGAGGCCGAGCTAAGGGGAAGGAGGGGCGCAGCAGTAAAAAAGGGTACAGCCCACGAGACAGCCCGCCAATTTGTTCGCCAGTTGCAGCTCGCTAGGGAAAAGTTGCTCTTGGCTCAGCAGCGACAGATCGCCCAGTACGACGCGCGCCACAAGTCCAGGAGTTACGCAGTAGGCGATGAGGTTTGGGTGGACGCCACGTACCTCACCCAGCCGGGCGACCGCGGGTTGCACAAGAAATTGCTTAAGAAGCGCCTCGGGCCCCTTCGGGTGCTGGAAGTCTTCCACAGCGACAGGCAGATGGCCCTTCCCGCGAGCGATAGAGGCGCCCCGTCGGCCTATAGGTTGCAGACGCCTAAGCAGTGGAAAGTGCATGATGTGTTTACCGTGGACCGGCTTTCGCCGGTAGAGTCGAGCAGCCGCTTTGTTGAGAGAGCTAAGGAGATTCCCCCTCCTCCGTTGGACGTCAGCGGGCGCAAGGAAACCCACGTCGAGAGGGTGGAGCGTTCGCGCACGCGCCAGCGTCAGGGTAGGAGATGGACGGAGTACCTGGTCAAGTGGACAGGAATGCCCCGCAGTGAGAACGAGTGGAAGACCCGAGAGGATCTGGAGTGGGACGGAGCCGGCAGGCCCGGCGTTCCCAACCGGGCGTTGTTGGAGTTTGAGAGGATCGAGGCTAAGAGAGTGGAACGAGAGAAGCTTAGGGTCCGCAAGAGGCGCGACGAGTCCGCAGGAGCGGTATGGACCACGCTCTCGGAGGAGCTCAAGGTAGACGGGGCAATGCCATGGGTGCCAGAGGAGAGGTTTGATGAGCAAGTAGGAACTTTCGCGAGAGTATCTGCTCAGAGCGCCCTGCCGCCAGTCAACGGAGCCGCAGCACTTGAGAAGGAGCCAGTCGGCCAGTCTAAGATTCTCGTATTGTTTTGTGGGACCGGGTCAGTCGAGAGGCAGTTCACTAAGCAATTTCCCAACAGCGAAGTAGTTGCCGTAGACATTCAGCCCAAGTGGGGCCCCACACATTGCGAGGATATCATGCGATGGGACTACCGACAGTTCAGACCAGGACACTTCGACGTAGTCTGGGCTAGCCCACCTTGTACAGAGTACAGCCAGGCGAAGACGGTAGGCATCCGAGATTTGCGCGTTGCGGACAGGCGAGTTCGTAGGACATTGGAGATCATCCGGTACTTGAGGCCCGAAGCATACTTCATTGAGAATCCGAAGGGAAGAGAGCCCCACGGTTTGCACACGCGTCGATGCATGAGCAACCTACCAGCTCCGCACCTCGTCACGTACTGTAAATACGGGACCGCATACAGGAAGCCCACGCACATCTGGACCAATGTTCCGTTGCGCACACCCTTGCGAGTGTGCGATTCCGACACGCCTTGCGAGTTCTTCCGGCAGCACGGTAGGCACGAGAAGGTAGCGCAAGGAGGGCGCGCGAAGAGAGCCGGGGGTGTGTTTGCGAAGGGCATGGGAGCGCGAGAGAATTTGTATGGGATTCCGTCGGCACTGTTAAAACAGCTTTTCCACAACCTGACCCTGCATGAAGAGGTGCATGCGTTCCTGTCTGAACTGCTTGTCAGGGAGGATCTGAGCGAGATGAGCGTTTTAGTCCAGTCAGCTGTTGTTGAGAGTGACCCGCCCGAGTTTGAGCCGGAATCGATAGCGTTAGCGGGAGTACGAGCTGAAGTGACGATTATACCTGAGGGCGGATGGGAATCTGACGCGAGTGGTCTTAGCGATTGAGAGCGTTGGGGAGCGTTGGGGAGCGTCGGGAAGAGCGGTGGCTCCAGCCTTGGCGAGACCAGGCGGCAGGTGAGAACCTGGGTAATCCATCCGAGAGAGCAGTGGCTCTAGCCTCGGCACAGTCAGGCAACAGGTGGAAATCTGTATAATCCATTTGAGCAGTGGCTCTAAGCCTCGGTATGACCAGGCCGCAGGTGAGAACCTGGATAATCTATCCAACCGAGCAGTGGCTCTAGCCTCGGTACGACCAGGCAACAGGTGGAGATCTGTATAATCCATTTCACGAGAGCATTGGCTCCGGACCTGGCACGACCGGGCAGCAGTTGGAGATCTGGGTAAAAGCTCTACGCACTCCGAGGAGGCGGTGAAGGTTTAAAACCTTTCCTCCGGGCCGGCATCCCGAGAACTGTCAGGTAATTGGCAAACCTATTGTCATCCCCTGTAAGTGTACCGTGTTGGAAGGTTTAAAACTTTGAGCGTGGTAATGGATGTGAGACCTCGAGCCTTGGGGGAGCCTGGTAGTGCAGATGGCAGACCGGTGAGAGGCCGACCCTTGTGCTTAAGAGGTTGATCTCCTTATTGCGGTGTGTCTTGGGAAGTGTAATGTCATCCCAGACAACAGGCGGCTGAGACCTGTATAATCATCCTGAGCAACAGTAGAAGATCTGTATAAAAACTTTACTGGTCCGACGTGGTCAGCGTGGACGTGACCTTCCCTAAGGGGGGGGGAGTTGTGCTAGGAGGCAAGCACAAGAGCAAGAAAAACGGCTAAGTACAAAACGCAAGAGTACTCAGTACGGAGTACAGTAGGACCGATCAGAATGATGTTGATGTGAGGTGCCTAGCCTGTTGTACGGAGTACTCAGTACAGTTGAGTTATGGAGAGAGTTCCTGAATGCATAAGAACTCTAAGTGTAACCAGTTTCGGAGATGAGAACTGAACTGAAAAGTATAACATAAAAGTAAAGAGCCGTAACCGCTGTATATTGTGTATTGAAAGCATGCACATGAAAGCAAAAGCATACTGTAACTATATAGATTTACGAAACCGAAGTCTTGTAGTTGACCAAGCGTAATCATACCTCGTGCGGTCGTTTAATAAGTGTAGAATAGTATAAGTCCGAAACCGTAAATAAGAGAAGAGCAAGAGTGGAGACTCCTACATTGACGCTCGTGAATATCCGTGAGGGCATAGTAGGCGGTCTTCAACTGCTTCAGGAGCGGAGTGACGTCAGGGGTAGTGGAGCGGGTGTTATAGGCGCTGGTGTTGTCGTCCATGATGTGCTTGCTCTTGGTTGGAGGAAGTTCTCGCCCATCTCGATGTTCCAATGGCGTTACCTCTGGAATAGTTTCCAATTCCTTGGTCGTGTCGAACATCTTGTCCGAAGTAATTACGACTGAAGATGGCGTCGAAGATGAAGTAGTTCTACTCGCAACAGTGCGAGCCAGTGAGGTGGCGTTGACGCACTCGTCGCGGACTTTGATTAAGTCGTTGAAGATGGTCTCGTTGAGTTGGTTGATGTCGTTGAGTTCCTCCTTCGTGACGTAATTCTCGTGGATCTCGTCGGACTGAGCAGATGAACGCCGAAATGCTGATCCAAGTGAGGTGACGGTGGTGGCGAGCTCAGCCATGTTGGCGGTGATGGCATGGACGTCTTGAAGAAGGGCGTTGATCGTGATGGAGATTTCTTCATTTGTTGGAGATGGCGGAAGAGGTTGACGTGAAGTAAATAAACGTCGTTGAACATGTTGTTGACGCTCTTCGGTTGGTGGTCGGGATCCCGGAGTTGTAGTTGGCGTGAACGAGGACATGGTAGACCTTCCAGACCGTTGGTGGCGGTGGAGGTGACGATGTTGCGCAAGTCGTTCCCGTAGGGGTTGAGATGTAAATTTTCGTTAAGATTTGTTAATTTTTGAAAAATTTGCCAGCGCTTCCGCGGTAAATGGTCGTAATTAAGCTAAAAACTAAGGCGTCCCCCAAAATTTAGCTGACCATGCGACAATTAAGGAACGCGATTTGACATTCAAGTTGAAATAAAAGCCGAGAGGGCAATCGTAAGTGAATTCCCACTCATAAAAGGTTGGGGCAAGGTAAAATTAACGCCGGCCCGACCTGCGGAGGGTTAGTGCAAGTTCAAAAGGTAATTTTCAAGTAATTTCGCTGACCGCCAGTTCGATGCGCGTTTGGTGGCTAGTTTGAAATTTGTAGTGCCATCAGAAATTGCAGCGGTACGTCGTGGTAAAACATAACCTAATACGAGATAGTTTGAAACACATACAAGGTAGAATATTCTGTATATCCGTGTTTTAATACTGTCGCTGTACGCAAAAATATGAGGCTCAAACGGTGATAATATGTCTGTAAAGATATATCATATGAGAGTCTGAGAGTCTAAGTAGCTTATGCTACGTGCGCTGTGTAAGGCTGTACGAGTACGGCTACGGTGATGCTCGAGTACTCTAACACGTGGCTCGCAGTCACTATCGATGTGACTCGCGGTCTCTGTCGCTATGACTCGCGGTCTCGAGCCGAATAATAATGCAGTCATCTGTCACATGCATCGAGGAATGTCATACAGGGGGCAGTACGGTATATCTAGTCCCCCGTGAGTTATCTGCTGTGAATAATGCTATCTGCTGAATATATCAGCTTGACTGTATATTCGGTGTGTGAGATAATCAGAAAAGATAAACGGAATACTCAGTCTTCCCGTTATATGTTCGGGGTCTAGGGTTGCGGGACCGGTGACAGTCATACACCCTAACTATAGGAATGACAGTCGGGGCGTCACTTCCAGCACACCACCTAGGGTGGTGACTGGCAAACTAGGTGGTCACGGAACTGAAACAAACACCTACTCAGCTTCGGTGGAAATAAGCATCCTACAGGAGGACCTGTCCTTTCTGGCAGGGTAACTCCCGAAACTAGCAGCTAGTGAGGCATAGTGCAGAATACGGATACAGTTAAAGCCCTAAATTAAGCCCATCTTGGGGCAACCTGAACCAACAGCATCAAACTCTGGAGGCAGGCTAATCTCAATCTCGGTAACTCTAGCCACTTCGAAAGTGCCCGGGAGAGCCGGTGCCACTGTTACAGCGCCCAGGAGAGCTGGTACCACTGTTTGTGAAATCATGCGTAGAGCAAATTGAGAGAATTGGAGATGTGTCGATGTCGCCGCAGGCAGTTGCACCGGGTGCAATCGGTCCGGCTCGGTGTCCAATTGAAGAAGAAAGTGCATCCTCGGCTCCACCGCCCCAGGCGGGTGGCTCGTAGTCCGGCGATGGCGGAGCACCACCCGGTGAGGGTGGCGCAGCAATGACCGGAGCTGCCTCAGGTGGCTGCGGAGGGCCCGGGAGCCACGTCCACCCGTACCCGTACGTAGTACGGTACCAGCTGCCGTACCAGCCTTCCGGTCGCCAGTAGAGATCCGGTGGAATGGCTGTGGGCGTCAGCACACCAGCACCACCGACTTCGTCGCCGATGCGCCCTGTTGCTGAAGATGTTGTCGTGGAGCAATCACGCGAAGGCGCGGCAGTTGCACAAATAACAAACATCAGGCAGACTGCGAGAGAGGTGAGGGCAGAGAAACCGAAACCCATCGGCGGTCTGCCGCACCCCAAGGGCTGCCTCGGTGGCGGAAGATACTCGCCCTCATCCCCGGAGTCGTCTGTCGCTACGGAGACGGAGTCCACGGGCGCGACGGGGCCCATGTGGTGCATTGCAAGCGTCGGCTCCGGCCCCGCGATGTCCAAGTTGAACGCGAACTTGTCCATGAAGGTCGCGTGCGGCTCGTGTGCGTGTAGCGCGCTGATGGGGTACATCCCCTCGTCGGACACCACCGACTGCGGAGCGGAGGGCGGTGCCGGCGGTGAGTGTAGGTATTGGGCCACTGTTTGGGCCCCGGCCCTCGGGCGGCCGTCCACGATTTGGGCCGTCCACATGTGGACGGCCCAAATTGTGGACGGCCGGGGGCCAAAACATTCTTAACATTCTAACATTTCGCAAATTAGGGCTCCCATACTTAAGCCCATACTTAAGGCGTGTAACGCGTCGGCCCGCGTCGACGCCTGCGTTTTCCCATACTTAAGAAAATTTAAATTTTTTCTTCATACTTAAGGAATATACACTGACTCCCCCCTCCCCCCCTAACCAGGGACTCAGGGGGTATAACCCAGTCGTATGCGAGTGTCAAACGTGCGTCAGAGAGACGAACCCAACGACAGAGCTTGACAATCGTATACGATTGTCAAACGTGAGTCAGGCAGTAACCCTGTGATTTTTTGCATCGGCCCATGCCCTCCTTGGCAATATTTAAATCGCTTGAGGCCTTTAGGAGGATCATTTCCCATTCTTTCCTAGTCCGGTCTATACGGGCTATATAGAAATTATTAATGAACACGCGCTACACAGGTCTGACAATCGTGTACGATTGTCAAAACTGTTTCCCAAACGAATTTATTTGTAATT
This sequence comes from Cymbomonas tetramitiformis, assembly GCA_001247695.2. Taxonomy (NCBI): domain Eukaryota; kingdom Viridiplantae; phylum Chlorophyta; class Pyramimonadophyceae; order Pyramimonadales; family Pyramimonadaceae; genus Cymbomonas; species Cymbomonas tetramitiformis. The sequence goes on along the minus strand of LGRX02027522.1, from coordinate 31,518 downwards.
GTTTTGTTGTTAGTAAAAAAATTGCACCGAACCCCACAACAAACATACTCAATTTTGGCAATAGAGTAACCAGTTAAACCACCAGTTAACTAGTGCAAAAAAAAAAAAGCAATTAACCCTTTGTAGCTAGTTAATCAATTTCTTATTTACTTACTAGCTAACCCCAACCAGTTAATCAATTTGCACTAATCACTTCCAACCAGTTGGACCTCAGGTCAACCGGTTACGCCCCTTAGAACCAGTTTTGAAAGCTAACGTAGAGCAAAATGACAGATGTAAAAACTCTGAAATCAAGCATTCCAAAAAAGGAAATCTGAAATCTAGCGTAGAGCAAAACTAGCAAAATTTGAAAAATGGAAATCTAACGTAGAGCAAAATGACAGATGTAAAAAATCTGAATATCAATCTGATTGTCAAAACCAGCTTTTCCGCAGACTCTAAAAGACTTAGACGTTAGACCCCAAAAAAGCCTGCAACCATGAATACCCCATTTTCGAAGAATGTATGCATGAATAACCCAAAAAACAAAATGAATGGGGCAAACCGGTGCCAAATTTTTCGAAGAATGTTTGCAGCAATAACCCAAAAAACAAAATGAATGCCGGGCAAGCCGGTGCTAAATTTTTCGAAGAATGTATGCATGAATAACCTTAAAAACAAAATGAATGGGATAAACCGGTGCTAAATTTTTCGAAGAATGTATGCATGAATAACCTAAAAAATAAAATGAATGGGGCAAAACCGTGCTAAATTTTTCGAAGAATGTATGCATGAAGATTGCATTCCGCACATAATATAGTGAAGTTTAGTCAATTTTGAAATTCGCAACCAATTGTCAAAACCAGCTTTTCTACAGACTCTGAAAGAATTAGACACACAAAAAAAAAAACGTCGCCAGCTTTGACAATCGTGTACGATTGTCAAACCCAGCTTTTATACAGACAAGAATTAAAAATAAAAAAAACGTCGCCAGCTTTGACAATCGTATACGATTGTCAAACCCCTGGAGCTTTTCTATACATACTCAAGAATTCTAAGACTTAAAAAAACGTCGCCAGCTTTGACAATCGTATACGATTGTCAAACCCAGCTTTTCTACAGACTCAAGAATTAGACTTAAAACGTCGCCGGCTTTGACAATCGTATACGATTGTCAAAGCTTCGGAGTCCGAGCCTGCCGTAGTCGCAAGCTTTGACAATCGTATACGATTGTCAAAGCTGAGTCCGAGCCTGCCGTAGTCGCAAGCTTTGACAATCGTATACGATTGTCAAAGCTGAGTCCGAGCCTGCCGTAGTCGCAAGCTTTGACAATCGTATACGATTGTCACAGCTGAGTCCGAGCCTGCCGTAGTCGCCGGCTTTGACAATGGTATACGATTGTCAAAGCTGAGTCCGAGCCTGCCGTAGTCGCAAGCTTTGACAATCGTATACGATTGTCAAAGCTGAGTCCGAGCCTGCCGTAGTCGCAAGCTTTGACAATCGTATATGATTGTCAAAGCTGAGTCCGAGCCTGCCGTAGTCGCAAGCTTTGACCGGTCCCCTGACTCACGCGTGACAATCGTATACGATTGTGAAGCTTGGGCGCTAGGTCCGGCCCCCTGACTCACGCGTGACAATCGTATACGATTGTGAAGCTTGGGCGCTAGGTCCGGCCCCCTGACTCACGCGTGACAATCGTATACGATTGTCAAGCTTGGGCGCTAGGTCCGGCCCCCTTTCATAGTCGCAAGCTTTGATAATCGTATACGATTGTCAAAAGCTAGTCCGAGCCTGACGTCGTGGTCAGTTTTGACAATCGTGCACGCCTGGCGTAGTCGCTGCCTCAGTGTTTATTCGCACGAGATATCGCACGATTCGCAGGAAAATCGATGTTACGCCAAAACTTGTCAGACCAGTTCAGAAGTCAATTCATAGCCTCTACCGGGCTTTGATGCGCATTCACTCCGACATTGATGCAGTTGTCGTGGAGTTTCCTTGCAATACGAAGCAGACTACTGTGACGGATTATAATTTTTATTTTACGTATAACAATAAGACGAGTTTTTTTTTGAAAAATCTCGCCCACCTCCTCTACGAGCCCCCTACCGAGTTTCCGCTTCGAGTCGGGAGGGGGATTCCATTTTTTAAATTTTGCTAATTTTCTAGAATTGTTTTTGGCTAATTTTGCTCTACGTTAGATTTCAGATATCGGTTTTTGGAATGCTTTATTTCGGATTTTTTACATCTGTCATTTTGCTCTACGTTAGATTTCAAAGCTGGTTCGGACCCCCCATACCGACTTGGACTCGAGTTTGGAAATGAAGTCGAGGGGAAGGCTCTGCTTGTATGCTGCTTGTATTATAATAGAGGTTTTTTTTTTTGAAAAATCTTGCCCTCACTCCTGGTCCCGAAAAAGTGGGTAAGTGGGGAGGGGGGGGGATACCGACTTCGTGGGATTCCGAGTTTCCGCTTCGAGTGGGGAGGGGGATTCCATTTTTAAAAATTTTGCTAATTTTCTAGAATTTCTTTTTTGCTAATTTTGCTCTACGTTAGATTTGGATATCAGTTTTGGAATGCTTGATTTCAGATTTTTACATGTCATTTTGCTCTACGTTAGATTTCAAAACTGGTTCGGACCCCCATATTATTGTTGTGGGGTTCGGTGTAAATTTTTTACTAACAACAAAACAATTACAAAATTCGTTTGGGAAACGGTTCTGACAATCGTGTACGATTGTCAGAACTGTGTATCGCGTGTTCATTAATAATTTATATATAGCCGGTATAGACCGAAAAACCTAGGCATGGTATGCTAAGGTAGCATGAAAAATGATGTTTTATAATGAAAGGAATACTCTATATAGACACGGGGTGAGTGTAATGATCTACACATCACTGTGACTGTCGCGCATGGCATCACCCGGAAATGCCCAAAGAATATAAAACAAAAAATCACAGGGTTACTGCCTGACTCACGTTTGACAATCGTATACGATTGTCAAGCTCTGTGTGAATGCCCAAAAAATATGAAACAAAAAACCACAGGGTTACTGCCTGACTCACGTGTGACAATCGTATACGATTGTCAAGCTCTGTCGTTGGGTTCGTCTCTCTGACGCACGTTTGACACTCGCTTACGACTGGGTTATACCCCCTGAGTCCCTGTTTAGGGGGGGAGGGGGGAGTCAGTGTATATTCCTTAAGTATGAAGAAAACATTTAAATTTTCTTAAGTATGGGAAAACGCAGGCGTCGACGCGGGCCGACGCGTTGCCCTCCTTAAGTATGGGCTTAAGTATGGGAGCCCTATTTTGCGAAATGTTAGAATGTTAAGAATGTTTGGGCCCCCGGCCGTCCACGATTTGGGCCGTCCACATGTGGACGGCCCAATGTGGACGGCCGGGGCCCAAACGGTGGCCCGATACTAATCCCCGCCGGCGGTGGTGGCGCGTCCAGAGTGTCGTCACGGACGTCGTCGTGAATCTTGAAGTTGTGGATGTTCGTAGCACCACCAACCGCGCAAACCCCGAGGCGGGTGTCAGCGGGTTGGCGGTACCCCAGGTACTCGTCAATGGTGTCGGGCACCCGCTCCTCGGCGACAGCGAAGGAGAACGCGGAGGCGGTGTCGTAGAGTTCCGGCTTGCCGTCCGCAATGTAGCAGACGGCGTCGAAACGGGCGGCGTCGTCGTCGTTCACGGCGTTCTGGAACATCACGGCGAGCATGTCGTTTTCGCTGTCCGAAATGCTGAAACCGTGTGCCCCAACCTGTCCGCGTGGCCCGCCGTTCGGGCAGTCCCGATGCCAATGCTTCTCCGCCGTAGCGGAGCATGACGGGTGGCGGCACAACGGAACGAACGTACCGGTGGGCTTGTGGAAAGCCACTTTCCCCGAAGATTTCCCGCGGAAGTTCTGCGGGAAGTTCCCGTGCTCGGGAAGCGGCTTCGCTGCGAAGCGGACGCCGTCACCATGTCCACCGCGTCCGATGGCGTTCTTCTTGTCGTTGCGGGGCGTGTAGCCCTTCGTGTCGTCGAGACGGTTGCTGAGGGCCTTGATCTCTTTCTTCATGTCGTAGAGCTGGTCGCGGAGCTCGCTGAAGACGGTCTTGTAATCCTCGTCGTCGCTCTGTCCAGCCAGGGTGAGGGCGGAGAACGTGCGCGTAGCAGGCGGGACGTGAGAATCCGTCCCGTGTTGTGCGTGGCACTCACGGGTCCATTGCTGAATGGTGGCAAGGGACTCCGCCGCACGTTGGTCGTGTAGTAACAGACGGTTGACCACGGGGGCATAGAAGACCGGGTCGAGGGACTTGATGAAGAGGGACTTGACCTCCATGTCGTCGAGTGTACTCTTCCGTCGGGCGGACCGGAGAGCGGCGTTGAAGGCGGCGATTGCTCGCGACGGGTCGAACTGGTTGATCTTGATGGCCAGAAGGTCCGCGGTGCCCTGGAAGGGCCCGCCGGAATCCAGAAGCATCCTGGCGATCTCCAGCAACACCCGTTTTCCATCGAACGGGTGTGCCTCCGCCGAAGACTCCATCCAGTCTGCCGCGGGTGACACCGGAGCAACGATAAATTCCCGTGTCGAAAATAAAAGCTTGTTCGCCTCAGCGCGCACGGGCAGGGTGGCATCCTCCAGGTCGAACAAAGAGGAAAACGCGGACTCCTCAGTGACGAAAATGTCCCGTAACGCCAGCACCAGACGGGCGAAAACGGAGCTGACGTTCGATTCCGTGCCGTCAAAACGCCCATGTTTGTCGTCGTACACCTTTTTGATGACGAGCTTGGCGGCGCGCTCGTCGAAGGATTCCCTCGCTAGACGTTTGACCGCGTCGAGGAACAACGCCCCTGCCGACTGGGCAGCTGGCGCAGCCGAAACCGTAGGAGTAGCCGGTGTGGTTGCATGTCGAGCTGCGGCATCGTCGAAAATTGTAACTAGTGAGCGGCGTGCGGCCGCGGTGTGAGATCTTGTAGTAGTACCCATAGTGAAATGACTGCAGAGACAGGGTGAGGTGGAAAAAATGCGAGGTGAGGCTAACGGCGTGGGCGGCGGCTAGCGAGTTGCGGCGGGTCGTCGAGGATAGTCAGGGAAACAGCAAATTTAACGCGGTCGTGTGGGACGAAAAGATTCGATCAATGTCGGACGGTGTTCTAGAGACCAGAACAACAAAATCCAGCCCAACGATACTGCACGGAAAACAAGCCGTCGTGAGCGCCACCCAATCATGTCCAATCAACCGCGCGTCCGTAACCGAGCCATACCGCCCGTACCGAAAACCTGTCTAGCGTGGGTCCCTCACCCCATCTCAAGCGTCGGTGTTTAGCCAATCATGGCCAAAATCGCAGTGCAAAATTAAGCGTGCGTGGTACCAAACCTGCTGAATATATCAGCTTGACTGTATATTCGGTGTGTGAGATAATCAGAAAAGATAAACGGAATACTCAGTCTTCCCGTTATATGTTCGGGGTCTAGGGTTCCGGGACCGGTGACAGTCATACACCCTAACTATAGGAATGACAGTCGGGGCGTCACTTCCAGCACTATCTGGTGTGAAGATTGTGAAGATATAAATTTGTTGTGAATAATGTTATGCGCGGCTACTGGTGTCAACGGTGCCGTGTCTTGCATGATCCGAACTACCAATTTGACCCCGAGCAAAACTTCCTTCGCCATGCCCCACCCCATGAAAACTTCATCCCCTACCGTGCACAAGGACCTTTGTCTCCCCCTTCAAACCCCTCTGCCCGCCATCTCCCTCCTAAATTGACCAATTTCTTCTCGGCTCAGGCGAAGCCTAATCTTGCATCAACATCTTCAAGCCCATCCTTCCAAGGCTCCACCTTCACGGGCTGCACCATCAACATCACCAACCCCATCCTTCCTCGGCATGAGACCGCCGCCGCCATCATGGCTGAGTGGGAGGCCGTTAGCAAGACCGACTTTGACCACGCCTTTGACCCCGAGGACATTTGAATAAGGACTTCCAGCTTCGGACACTTTTTGAATTCTGTGTGCTCTTGCACTTTTGAATTCTGTAGCCTGACGAGATTTCAAATCTATTGCCTTGCCTAGGTTTCGGTGCCTTGACCAGATTTGAATTCTGGACCTGATTTGAATTCTGTAGCCTTGACCAAATTTAAATTCTGGTCAAAACCCTATCTGTAATATGTAATTTTTAACTCGCCTTTCAGCTCGATATTGGTGCTATTTAGCCCCAATATTCATGATATTGGTGCTGTTTAGCCCCAATATTTCTTGCCATGTCAATGCCATGCCACTGCCACCCGAGCATTTCTTACCACCTCACTGCCACATCATCATTCCACCATCAATACAACTTAGAACTACTGCCTGTGTGGCAACCGGTCATTGGTCCTCAACTGATGTGTCATAAATATAATATGCATACAGCATACAATGTGTCGTGTACAACCTACGATATGGGCGTCAATATTTGCACTGTTAACGGACTGAATTTTTTCCCGATTTTTCAAAAGAGGGGGAATCTTCGATTTCATCTCCGATGTTTTCCCCAATATGCAAAATTACTCCAGAAATTATATACACACTACACTCGGGCTTCAATTGATATAATACTAGGCGGATCGATCTCAAAAGGAGATCTCCACTAGGCCATCTGACCGTAGGATCATGTGCGCGACAACGCACTTCGCTTTTTGCATCCCAACATGCCATGCCACAACGCGAGGGTGGCGTCGCGATAAATGTACGCGACTGCAGTGGCACTGTCATCGTTAGCGTCTGGCGATCGTGAGATCGGAAGTTCGTCTGTGTCGCCCGTTGGGATTCGCGCTTTGCTGCTGCTGCTGATTAAGTAAGGTAAGGTAAGGTAAGTAAGGTAATTTGGTCCGGTTCGAAATCATAAGGAGCAGAGGTTGCATACAGCATACAATGTGTCGTGTACAGCCTACGATATGGGCGTCAATATTTGCACTGTTAACGCACTGAATTTTTTCCCGATTTTTCAAAAGAGGCTAGAGGGGGAATCTTCGATTTCATCTCCGATGTTTTCCCCAATATGAAGAGTATTTTGACGAACGGTTTTTCAACATGTCTGACGTGAGTTCTCAGTTCCGGAAGGAAAAAGCTCCCCTTTCAGATTTCAGATATCGATATGTGATATGAGCTCCTACGTAAGTGACGCTACAAACTACAGTTGCACTTTCAATTTTCGTAAGTCCGGCTGTCCACAGCGGGCATGGAGGCCACAGATAATCCCTCGGTACGCATCGTGGTCTTCGGTGTGCCCTCTTCATTCTTTATTTGATATTGTGCTGTGTGAATCGCGTTGACGTTCTTCGACTTGTTAGTTCGCACCCTCCTTCCTTGTCGTGCAGGGAGCAGGCGGGTGCCTGCTGTGTGTTGTGCGGGGAGAAACCTTGTGCCCGCATTTCTTTCGGTGTCGGAGTACTGTGGTCACGGCAGGGCCGGAACCAATCCCTGCTCATGTTCACGCGCGATGCTCGTGCTGTGCGGATGGATGGCAGAAACGGCGACGTCAAAGCCAGGCGGACGACAGCGAGAGCTCTGCGCAGGTATTTTCGAGCCCCTTGCGCAAACCTTCGCCGCTGCTGGTGTTTGGATGCCGAGGATTGCGATAGACCGTTTTTCCGCATCCTTCTGATTGGAGTGTTCTTGTAACGGTGTGATCCGGTGGCCTCCCGCTTCGACCCTTGGGCCCAGGGCGCTGCACCTTTGCGCGATTCCATCGAAGTGAACGATTATGGGGCCGCAATTCGTGACCTAATCTCAAAAGGAGAGATTGATGCGCAGGACAAGGTGAAGCGTCCACGCCCGCACATACCACGTACCACACACCCCGTATAGCATACCACTACCACTTCGGAGGGGGGTCAGGCTCTGCGCTGTGGCGAGCCGGCGCTCTCAGGGGGCCGCGCTCTTCGCCTGGCGCAGCTTCCGCCAACGATGCCGCGAGTGAAGGTGCATGGGTGCGGGCAGTGGCTTCTATACCATGCCTTTGACTAGGGCACGCGTGATGTTGACTGTCACTGAACGGCGCTATTCCGGGCTGTTTCGGCCATATCAGCGTAAGGCTGAATTGAGTTCAGAGTTGCGCTACGTGCACTGTTGTGGCTGTGTGAGTGTGAGAAGGTGATGATGCGCATCGCTTGTCGGCACGAGGTTGCCTTCTTCTTGTGGTACCACCTGCAAAAGGCTTGACGCCGGCGGAGGTGGTGGGTCCCCGCAGACGGGTCGCACGGCGCTGTTTTGGGCAGTGCAGTTTGGCAATCTCGAGCTGGCCCGGGAACTACTGGAGGGAGGTGCCAGTATGGAGGCCGCTATTGATACGGTGCGTGGCGCTCGTTTTGATCACTGTTGTTAGGGCCGCGAGCACGGCAGGTCGGGCATCTGCATCGGTTCACGCGGTAAAACACGGCTGTGGGGCACATGCGACGTAGAGAGGCTCCGGCTGAGAGGGCGTGTGCTTCGGGGAGGGGGGCGGCTGGTCGCCACGCAGAACAACTGGACCTGCCTGCACCAGGCGACCCTAATGGGCGAGGCCGGCATGGTGGATCTGCTGATACTGCACGGGGCCCAAGTGACCGCGCGCGATTCCTCGGTATGCATGCCTCGCTGCCCTCCTGCAGCTGGTGGGTAGGCTTGTGGAGGCTGGTCATGACGTACTGCTTCATGGGTCAAGGTGGTCGCCATGCCCGAGTGTGCCGCTCGCTGTTCCGATACCCATGCGTGCGTAAGGCTCCATCCACTCGTTGAGTTGTGTGCGGCGGTGTGTGCGTGTTCTTCCCCAGGATGGCCGCACCCCGATGCACCTCGCCCTCGCCCACAAACCGCACCCTGACCAAGAGGTGGTGCTCAACCTGGCAAGGGCAGGCGGTGCCAATATGGTCATGCATGACGAGGTGGATGTTGCCTTCCCTGGAACTCAACAACTTTGTCTCCGGGGTGTGCTCTCCGGTAAGAACCGCGGGATAGACGGACGGTGCCGGTGAGGGGCGGAGGGGGTGGCGTGTGTCCTGCCCACAGGGAGGGCATACACCTCTGCACGTGGCTGTACTTGGAGGGCACACGGCAACGGTGGAGGCCCTCCGCCAGGCAGGCGCTAACCTGGAGGCTCGTGATGTGGTGAGCTGAGCCGCCCGGCCCTCCCGGCGCGATCCTGCCATCCTTTGGTATGACCACGAGAGCAATGCAGTGGCATGAGCGCAGGTGTTGTGTGCAGTAGACGGCCTTGAAATGGGATGTCAAGAGCCGGCGAGGGGCGGAGGGGGTGGCGTGTGTCCTGCCCACAGGCTGAGCGTACACCTCTGCACATGGCTGCACAAGGAGGGCACACGGCAACGGTGGAGGCCCTCCGCCAGGCAGGCGCTAACCTGGACGCTAGTGATAGGGTGAGCTGAGCCGCCCGGCCCTCCCGGCGCGATCCTGCCATCCTTTGGTATGACCACGAGAGCAATGCAGTGGCATGAGCGGAGGTGTTGTGTGCAGTAGACGGCCTTGAAATGGGATGTCAAGAGCCGGCGAGGGGCGGAGGGGATGGCGTGTGTCCTGCCCACAGTTTGGGTTTACACCTCTGCACCTGGCTGCAGAAGGAGGGCACACGGCAACGGTGGAGGCCCTCTGCCAGGCAGGCGCTGACCTGGAGGCTCGTGATGGGGTGAGCTGAGCCGCCGGGCCCTCCCGGCGCGATCCTGCCATCCTTTGGTATGACCACGAGAGCAATGCAGTGGCATGAGCGGAGGTGTTGTGTGCAGTAGACGGCCTTGAAATGGGATGTCAAGAGCCGGCGAGGGGCGGAGGGGGTGGCGTGTGTCCTGCACACAGAGAGGGCATACACCTCTGCACATGGCTGCAGAAGGAGGGCACACGGCAACGGTGGAGGCCCTCCGCCAGGCAGGCGCTAACCTGGAGGCTCGTGATGGGGTGAGCTGAGCCGCCCGGCCCTCCCGGCGCGATCCTGCCATCCTTTGGTATGACCACGAGAGCAATGCAGTGGCATGAGCGGAGGTGTTGTGTGCAGTAGACGGCCTTGAAATGGGATGTCAAGAGCCGGCGAGGGGCGGAGGGGGTGGCGTGTGTCTCGCCCACAGGCTGGCATACACCACTGCACATGGCTGCAGAAGGAGGGCACACGGCAACGGTGGAGGCCCTCTGCCAGGCAGGCGCTAACCTGGAGGCTCGTGATAGGGTGAGCTGAGCCGCCCGGCCCTCCCGGCGCGATCCTGCCATCCTTTGGTATGACCACGAGAGCAATGCAGTGGCATGAGCGGAGGTGTTGTGTGCAGTAGACGGCCTTGAAATGGGATGTCAAGAGCCGGCGAGGGGCGGAGGGGGTGGCGTGTGTCCTGCACACAGAGAGGGCATACACCTCTGCACATGGCTGCACTTGGAGGGCACACGGCAACGGTGGAGGCCCTCCGCCAGGCAGGCGCCAACCTGGAGGCTCGTGATGGGGTGAGCTGAGCCGCCCGGCCCTCCCGGCGCGATCCTGCCATCCTTTGGTATGACCACGAGAGCAATGCAGTGGCATGAGCGGAGGTGTTGTGTGCAGTAGACGGCCTTGAAATGGGATGTCAAGAGCCGGCGAGGGGCGGAGGGGGTGGCGTGTGTCCTGCCCACAGATGGGTACACCTCTGCACCTGGCTGCAGAAGGAGGGCACACGGCAACGGTGGAGGCCCTTTGCCAGGCAGGCGCTAACCTGGAGGCTCGTTATAGGGTGAGCTGAGCCGCCCGGCCCTCCCGGTGCGATCCTGCCATCCTTTGGTATGACCACGAGAGCGACGCAGTGGCATGAGCGGAGGCGTTGTGTGCAGTAGACGGCCTTGAAATGGGATGTCAAGAGCCGGCGAGGGGCGGAGGGGGTGGCGTGTGTCCTGCACACAGAGAGGGCATACACCTCTGCACATGGCTGCTGAAGGAGGGCACACGGCAACGGTGGAGGCCCTCCGCCAGGCAGGCGCTAACCTGGAGGCTCGTGATGGGGTGAGCTGAGCCGCCCGGCCCTCCCGGCGCGATCCTGCCATCCTTTGGTATGACCACGAGAGCAATGCAGTGGCATGAGCGGAGGCGTTGTGTGCAGTAGACGGCCTTGAAATGGGATGTCAAGAGCCGGCGAGGGGCGGAGGGGGTGGCGTGTGTCCTGCCCACAGGCTGAGCGTACACCTCTGCACGTGGCTGTACTTGGAGGGCACACGGCAACGGTGGAGGCCCTCCGCCAGGCAGGCGCTAACCTGGAGGCTCGTGATAGGGTGAGCTGAGCCGCCCGGCCCTCCCGGCGCGATCCTGCCATCCTTTGGTATGACCACGAGAGCAATGCAGTGGCATGAGCGCAGGTGTTGTGTGCAGCAGATGGCCTTGAAATGGGATGTCAAGAGCCGGCGAGGGGCGGAGGGGGTGGCGTGTGTCCTGCCCACAGTTAGGGCTTACACCTCTGCACATGGCTGCACTTGGAGGGCACACGGCAACGGTGGAGGCCCTCCGCCAGGCAGGCGCCAACCTGGAGGCTCGTGATGGGGTGAGCTGAGCCGCCCGGCCCTCCCGGCGCGATCCTGCCATCCTTTGGTATGACCACGAGAGCAATGCAGTGGCATGAGCGGAGGTGTTGTGTGCAGTAGACGGCCTTGAAATGGGATGTCAAGAGCCGGCGAGGGGCGGAGGGGGTGGCGTGTGTCCTGCACACGGAGAGGGCATACACCTCTGCACATGGCTGCAGAAGGAGGGCACACGGCAACGGTGGAGGCCCTCTGCCAGGCAGGCGCTAACCTGGAGGCTCGTGATAGGGTGAGCTGAGCCGCCCGGCCCTCCCGGCGCGATCCTGCCATCCTTTGGTATGACCACGAGAGCAATGCAGTGGCATGAGCGGAGGCGTTGTGTGCAGTAGACGGCCTTGAAATGGGATGTCAAGAGCCGGCGAGGGGCGGAGGGGGTGGCGTGTGTCCTGCCCACAGGCTAAGCGTACACCACTGCACATGGCTGTACAAGGAGGGCACACGGCAACGGTGGAGGCCCTCCGCCAGGCAGGCGCTTGACCTCTGTACATCACCTAGCACTCCACCGCGGTATTGAACACCTTGAACACCCCACATTCGCAAGACCCCACATTCACAGGGCATGATGTTTACCTGAAGTGGTCATTTACTCACCTGGAACAAAGCCTAAATGGAAAAGTGATACGTTCAGTTCGGACATTTCGCAGCTTGCTTTTCGGAGTGCTGACGTGGAAATCGCCTTTTTCTGGCTGGTGTACTGTATTTTTTTAAAACACATTTTTCAACTCCTGCAGATATAACAAATCTGAATTTGAATTTCGATAAAGCATCCGCCGTAAGCGTTTTTATTCCAGATATCAATGATGTAATAAAACAACAAATAAATGATCATACCTTACGAATCAAATTTCATAAGTTACGCCAATATTGCGCAACAATTCACGAACAAGTAATAATGGACAACTTTGCTCCAATATTTGATGACCCGATATTTATTTACCGAATTATTTCGGTACGGGACGATTACGTTGGATAATTTTTCCTTACGGCGCAGTTCGGGCGCATACATTTCAATCTCACATCAAATCTACGGTGCGACATCGTAATGGATGTAGCCTTCGCGTAGAGTCGTGCGTTCATTGGCTCAGGAAGTCCCATGCCACGGGAGTGCGAATCTGCATCGTTGAGCGATGTGAATGAGGAACCCACCGACATCCGACCTGAGGTCGGACCAAGGTGGGACCTCGCATTTTGTCCGATGTGGCAGTAGAAATCGATTCTTTGCCGTCAGATGATAATATGTTTGACGGTCTAGGGGCATATTAATTTTAAAGGCAATATTTTGACATTCAGTATTGAGTCAACACTCGCGATACTCCAGATGACCGATCACGCATCCCTTGTGACGTATGACAGTAGAGTATGTCATAGGCACTCGTGAACTGTGACTGTGGCGTCTATTGCAACAACATGTCGTTCTGTACAGTTTGTGTCGCTTTGTACAGTGCTTAACAGTGGCAGCCGATGTGTTTTTCCAGCTACGCACTCGAAAGGTTTTGAATTTCGGATAGAATAAATCGACGTATCAATAAATATGCCGAAAAGACAGTGCACCCACGATGAAAGTACATTTGAGCGAGGTTTATGCACCGTGTGTCGTTCTAAGCAATCTCGGATGCGAGCGAAACAACGCGCTCGCATCCCAGATCGCAATACCTACATGAGGAGTGCAAGTAGCTTTCGTGTGCGTGTGCAAGAGGGTAGCATAATGATTAGGGAATAGAAAAGTGCATAATGGGGAATAGGAAATCGACTCTTTTTTTGGGGAATAAGTTTGTGACACATGAACATGCGTCTAATATCACTATTATTTTGCCCCCACCCCACCTCGGTTCACTTGGTTATTGCAAACATGAGGAAGCCTCCGAAAAAATACGGCAGGGTGTGCCTTTCTTGCGACAACGGCGGGTATCGTTGTACTGTTGAACACTGATGGTATGCATTTTATTGTCCTCTATTCAAGAAAGAGGACAGGGTAAAAGATTCTCCATCAAAAATGAAAGGTGCGTCGCCCTTGCTTTCCACGGTTCCCTTGTACAGTTGACTACATAATAAGTGTTAGGAACAACTTTGTTTGCGCAAGCAAGATTACGGGGCTTTCATTGAACTAGATACAGGGCTTTCGTTGAACCAGATACGTGGCTTTCGTTGAACCAGATACGGGGCTTTCAGTGAACCAGATACGTAATTCTACGCGAGTTCCTGACCACGATACCGAGTGTGCAGGCAATTCTGCTCAAATTAGAAAGGGTTGGAAGCAAGATCCGTTCGGAATCTAGGATGCTTGACGGTTCTTGTGAGGGGGGTAATCATGGGCGTGATTCGAGCCAGCCAACTCGACTCACGCCCAACAGGGACGCATCCTGCACAGCATGAACATATCACGCATATCATATAAGCATAATAAACACATACTGACCGTTTGGCAGTGCAATTTCACCTCTAGCGGAAACGCGGATGTCAACCGCGTCCACGTTTCCGCTAGGCGTTTCTTCCCTCATTCGCGCGCTCGTTTGCAAGAGAGCCTGGGCAACGGATGAGGGAAGCGTTAGCAAAAATAGTATTTCGTATGCGTTGTTTTCCCTAAACAAATTGCACAAACTGAACGGTCAACCACACATCTCGTTGTGGGATGACGCGTTCATTTGGCGGAAGCGGGTGGAATTTAAGGAATTTGAAACCCGCAATAGTTGCGCTATGGGTTTTCATCTTCTTTGCGAAACGGGTACCCACATCATACTAAGTAGGAATATGTGATAATATTTTGAAGCAAAAGATTACTCAGATTAATACCATCTTAGAGATCTTTATTTCGCTGGACAGGGCACACTCCCGGAGAGAAAGCCTTCCGCCTTTAGTTAAAATTGCATATTTAACAAATCAGACAGTGAGTATTTTCTCCAAGTATTTTCAGACTGTAATACTTAAACACTGGTAATACTTAAACACTGAGTGTTGTCTCGCGTGTTGTCACCAAGCCTTAGAAACTCACGATCTCACTCCCAAAGTGACCAAAAACCGTTCGATCGCCGATCGTTCGGTTTTTGGTCACTTTGGGAACGCGTCTGAAAATACTCAGTGTTGTCTCGCGTGTTGTCACCAAGCCTAAACTCGCGATCTTACTCCCAAAGTGACCAAAAACCGTTCGATCGCCGATCGTTCGGTTTTAGGTCACTTTGGGAACACGTCTGAAAATACTTAGAGAAAATACCAGACAGGTCTTTGCAACCAAGCCGACTTCAGCTCTCACATAAACGTGACACGGTTTACGCCCTCCCGAATCTGGAATTCACGGCCGTGAATATTTCACTGCACGTATATACCCCACACTGTTTGCGAGTAATTTAGATTGGGAAAACATTTTCCAACGTTCGTAATGCACAAAGATATATCATTTAGACTCTTAGGTAGGAGTTTTTTGAGCTCTTGACTGAGCCGTGGCCGCATCAGCTCAGTTTGCAGTCGCGACTGCGAGCTAAGCTGAGAGGCCCTTATAACTTTCATGCACATCGCATCAAAACTCAAACAGCGGAGGGGTTCTCGTGCGTTCTAGCGCACGATACTTGGCACCAATATTGCTAACAGCAATATTGGTGCACCCTCAAACGCACAACCTCTGATGTAAGCTATGCGCAAAACGCGTGCTACACATCATGGGTTTGAGTACATGCAAACCCAAACCCAAACATGCCAAACAGCAAAGGGCTTCCCGTGAGTTCCAGCGCCCGTAACTTTGCAAAAGTATTACTAAGATATATATCTTTTAGTTGCCAAAGGCCCAAGGCCTCAAAAGCCTTGTGCACGAAGCCATCAATTTATTTCTTTGGAGATTTATTGGGTTTGTGTTCGAGTTTACCCAAACCCAATACATGCCAAACTGAAAAGCAATTCCCGTGCGTTATAGCGCGCGAAACTATGCACAAATATTTACAAGACAAATCTTTCAGTTCTAAGAAGCACAAGGTTTGAGAACTTGTTGGCAAAACCATCAATTTATTTCTTTGGCAGATCTATTGGGCTTGGGTTCGAATGTTTCCAAACCCAATACATGCTAAACAGCGAAGGGCTTCCCGTGCGTTCTAGCGCACGTAATTGCGTAGAAATATTGCCAAGATATTTATTTTTGATATATTCGAAGCACAAGGTCTAAGAAAGTCTGTGCACAAAATGGTATTACTATTTCTTTGACACAGATTTTAGCGTGATATACAAACTCATAAATCTGGGTCAAAGAAATAATATGCTAACTTCGCGCACAAGCTATCGCAAACCTTGCACTTCAGAAAATTGAAATATATGCATCTTATCAATATATTTTGCAAAGTTACGTGCGCTGGAACTCACGGGAAGCCCTTCGCTGTTTGGCATGCTTGGGTTTGGGTTTCAAACCCAAAAGGCATCATGCCAGCACGCGGCCGTCTTTAATATACTCAACGGCTTGCCATATGCTCTTGAGGGTGCACTGATATTGATATGAACAATATCACTGCCAAGTTTCGTGAGAAGATTCTCACGAAAACCCCTATTATGCAAAGCCGCAAGTGGTTGAAACCATCTCACACCGCACCAACTTAGCTTGCAGTCGCGAAGGCTAAGCTGATGCGGTTGCGGATGGGGCCAATCGATAGCTCAAACGAAAGGTATTCACCTAATGAATACAAACGCTTTAGAATCGAAGGGTGGAAAAAATTATGCTTCATGCTACATGCAAAAAATTGTTTAGAAGAAGGGGGTGTGCCAGACGCAAAATATTGCACACGCTGAACCGCTTGCGCTTGTACCTCCGGGGTACCGAGTGATAGTTCATACTGTAGTACAAACCGAAACGATAGATGGCATGGCTCGATGGCATGTGGCATAGAGCCCCTATAATCTATTCCCCAAAAAAAGATTCGATTTTCTATTCCCCATTATGCACTTATGTATTCCTCTATAACCTTTTTTCCGTGCAAGAGACGTACTTGTCCGAAGTTTCCATCGAGACAATTTGGACAGAGTCTATTTTTAATGACGTTTTCGAAGACAGAGGGCGACAGAGCAGAGCAGTTGTGGAAGCGGAACACGTTCGCCAACTGCTCACCAAGTTCAATGTCACGAACTTCAAAGACTCGAAGACGATTAAAAGTAGGGTGATAGTTGACTTATTTGCAGCGGGTTCTGGAATTATGGTGTCACAACTATGGACACGCCCAACCCCGAGGTCGGGGGGGGGACCCCTTCGCAGCCCCCTGGCAGGGTCTACCCCCGCTGTCCCTGCTTCGCCGCACCACTGTCGCCCCCCAAGCCGATCACACCCACGTTCACACTCAGTTATCACCGCGTTCCCCCACCCGGCAGCACCTGTCTCCCCCAGTCGATTAACCCCACTCCGCCCAACTAGTTATACTCGCTATGACGGTTACACCCGTTATGCCAGCTATACCCGTTGCACCCGTTCACCCGTTCACCCATTATTTCACACCCAGTCACGCCATCATCCCGTTTTCATACTCATATACCTCCAGCGAAAGGGCCTCAGCCCCCGCCATCTCAGCCCCGCTACACCCCCGTCACCCCTCCGGACAGATCACACCCACGTTCACAATCGGTTATTCCCGTTTTCCCCCACCATGCAGCAACAGTTTTCCCCCAATCGACTCACCCCACCTCGCCCGACCAGTTATACCCATCACACCGGTTATACCAATTATAAACGCAACAGCCTCAGAGCAAATCTCACAGGCCCATTCCCCCTTCGCGAGGCGAAATTCCGTGAAACCCGCAACCACCGTGGCGCCCCTCAGACAACCCCGCCCTCACAATCAGTTATTCGCCCGATGACGCCCGTCACACATCCCAATTACACCCAGAACCCGCCAACGCGGTACAGTACGACGCGTCACGACAACAACA
This sequence comes from Cymbomonas tetramitiformis, assembly GCA_001247695.2. Classification (NCBI taxonomy): domain Eukaryota; kingdom Viridiplantae; phylum Chlorophyta; class Pyramimonadophyceae; order Pyramimonadales; family Pyramimonadaceae; genus Cymbomonas; species Cymbomonas tetramitiformis. The sequence continues at coordinate 14,104 of LGRX02027522.1, read as the reverse complement.
CCCTCGCACAACAGCTTCAGGCGCCACCCATGACGTATCAGCCGTTACCCCGACCTAAAACACATCAATCAGTTATTCGGCAGCACGACTGCCACGTCACCGCGTACGACAACAACGCTCAACTCTAGATGCATTTGCTCAGACATTTTCTTGTTCTACAAAATGCTTTCTCTCTGACGAACTGCTCCCACTCGTACGTGCTGGGCGACAGTCCACCGGATCCGCCGGGCCAGGCTCAGCCCATCCACGGCCTCGTGGAGGTCAAGGAACGTCACAGGCACCACAGCATTTCATCCGCGCCACGTGGGCTGAATCGCCGGCCCGCCGCACTGGACCAACGCTGACGCCTGCAACACCAACAAGTACAACGCGAAGCGCCGCGCCGCGCCCCCAGCGCGGAAGCTCACGGCGACCCGATACTGACGCTCCACATCTGACATCACGTCACGGCAACAGCTAGCGTCACACCATGGTATCCCAAGAGTCATCAACGGGATGTAGCATTTGGCGACAGTTCAAATGAGGAAACAGATCGCTGATTGGGGAAGGCGAAACATCGCGAACCGAAAGGACACAAAGTGCCCAGCTACGGCTGTAGGAAAGAAGCCTTTTAGGAAGAATAGAGAGGATTTTCAAACATTCTGCAGACAGCTCTGAACCTTTCAAAATCATCTTGGCCTTGCGTAAATTTGTATTGAATATATTTTTCCTCGCTGAATTCACAGCGACGTTGCAAATCCCCACGCACTCAGCGCCAGTTTGAATCAGTCAGGGACAGCGCGTCCGATACGAGCTCCACACGCAACGCATAGCCCGAACTCAGCGACCCCGAATCCGCAACCCCGCTCGCGCAGCCATACCGGTTAGGCGTAGATTCACACTCGCATAAAGGAAGGCGAATCCGCAACGTTAAAGGTCGCAGCTCCGCGCAGTTGAGGTAAGCCCGAGACGCCGTGTGTCAGGTGAACGTTTTCCGTGTTTTCTCGCAAAGAACGCACAACCGTGCAGGGAGCCGCTATGCACCCAAGGAGCCGGGAACACCTATGAATTCACCTCACGACGACAAACAGGCGCGCAAAAGTGTACCCTGAATTCATGCGTGCGTGCGTGCGTTTGCGGTATGTGTGCGTGCCGCAGCTCAGCCTTCGCTCCACTCACTAGCGTCGCTGCTGCTGTCTTTTCCGTATCCGCGCGAAGACATCGTCTTCGCCTTTTACGACTGCTCTTCTTTACCAAGTTTTCGAGGGAATTCCCAGGTGAGGCGCGATAATTCGCACTCCCATGAATTCCCATCCTGAGAGTGTTGAGCAGGTGCGCGGCGACGCTGAGACGGCCTGCGGCTCTCCGTTTTAACAACCTGAATTCAGCACAAGCTCGGAAAGCCAGCGTGCCCGGTCAAGCTCAGCCACTTCCGACGACGTCACAGTTCAACACTTTTGGCGACTTTTCAGACTCCGAAGAGGCAACTACTCCTTTTGCCGGACCTCGTTTTGACCGTTTTCAAGTGTGCATTCACGCGCGTTCCGGCTGTATGACTGCCGAGTGGATTCACCACACTCCATCTCTGCCGGAGCAACACGAATTCTCGAACTTTTTCTAACTGTGTGTTTTCGCTGTGTGGCCCGAGTCGACCCGTGAATTCAGCGCTGACTGTCGCTACCCGCTTTGGGCATTCCCACGCGGGCTGGTTGGCCCAACCTGGGGGCTATATTCAACCGTTTCAGCCAGCCCGCGTGAGCTGTGAATCTAGTCTCTGCTGACCTCTGGACCTTGGTATCCTTGCTGGAAGTCGAGCCCAGCTGTCCGTTTGGCCTTCTTTACTTGTTCTCGAGCCTGAGTTGCCCCTGTTCTGCTTTCCCCTTTTGAAGACTCACCTCTGACCGGGCACCTTTTCGTCGTGTTGCCCATCAGAGCCTTTTTGGGAATGCACACACACAGCCTCGAGCTCGGTTGAAATTCCCAAAACTAAGCCTTTCCATGATTCTGCAGTTTCCTGAACCTTTTACATTCCATTGATTTTGAAAGTCCTCTCTGAGCTGTCCGCTGTCTCCGCCCCGTCTCCACGCGCAGCCTCAGCGTTGCATGACCAAACAGCGCCGCATTGACGAATCGTTTCGTCGCCTCTGTCGTGGGCAAGCCCCTGCACCCTGCTGGAGCGTGTGCATCATTTGCCTGGCTACTGTCCCCGTGTGGCAACAAGACGCGTCACTCGCCCTGCGGTGTGGTTGTCTCAAGGAACGACGCGTTTGTCACTCGCGCTGCCTTGCCATCTGGCTGCTGCACAACGAGTCGTGCCCACTCTGCCGACGCCCCTCGCGGCTCCGCCAGACCCGCATCGAGGAATTCTTCACCCGTCGCCCCGTGACCTGGTCAATACAGGACTTTTGACACCCTGAAACCGACCGTTTCGCTGCCGTTTGACCACGAGATTGGAAATCAACTTTTGAAAAATTTCAAGAAATTAATATGAAAATTTTCAGATTTCAAATTTCAAATTTCAGATTTTCTCATTCTGGCCGTCGCCCGATTTGCTTGACTCGCTGCTGTGCGCCTGCCGCCTGAAATGTACGCATCGCCAGAAAAACGCGCACCGCCTGAAGTGTGCGCATCGCATGAAATATGCGCATCGCCTGAAAGGTGCGCATCGCATGAAACGCGCGCATCGCCTGAAATGTGCGCATCGCCTGAAAGGTGCGCACCGCCTGAAATGTGCGCGTCGCCTGAAATGTGCGCATCGCCTGAAAGGTGCGCATCGCATAAAACGCGCGCATCGCCTGAAATGTGCGTATCGCCTGAAAGGTGCGCACCGCCTGAAATGTGCGCGTCGCATGAAACGCGCGCATCGCCTGAAATGTGCGTATCGCCTGAAAGGTGCGCACCGCCTGAAAGGTGCGCATCGCATGAAACGCGCGCATCGCCTGAAATGTGCGTATCGCCTGAAAGGTGCGCACCACCTGAAATGTGCGCGTCGCCTGAAATGTGCGCATCGACTGAAAGGCGCACAGCGCATGAAATGTGCGCATCACCTGACATGGGCGCATCGCCTGAAATGTGCGCCTCGCCCTGCATTCGCCCTTCACCCCGCGAATTGGGCAATTCAAGATTTTTTGACATCCCTGTGGCAGCAGTGACGCGCCACGTCAGCAGGACCGTTCCCGCCTTGCCTCACAACTCACCTTGCTTCCCCCTCCCATGCCGGCCTCGTGCAGTGGCCCGCAGCGCATGCCACGTCCAGTGGAGCGCAACCACTCCTGAAGATTTCAGGCTACGACCGCGTGCAGTGGTCAGATCGCGTGCAGTGGTCAGAACAGCCTTCCTCTTCCCATGCCGGCCTCGTGCAGTGGCCAGCAGCGCATACCACGTGCAGTGGAGCGCAACCACTCCTGAAGATTTCAGGCTACGACCGCGTGCAGTGGTCAGATCGCGTGCAGTGGTCAGAACAGCCTTCCTCTTCCCATGCCGGCCTCGTGCAGTGGCCAGCAGCGCATACCACGTGCAGTGGAGCGCAACCACTCCTGAAGATTTCAGGCTACGACCGCGTGCAGTGGTCAGATCGCGTGCAGTGGTCAGAACAGCCTTCCTCTTCCCATGCCGGCCTCGTGCAGTGGCCAGCAGCGCATACCACGTGCAGTGGAGCGCAACCACTCCTGAAAATTTCAGGCCATGACCGCGTGCAGTGGTCAGATCACGTGCAGTGGTCAGTAACAGCGTGCCACGTCCAGTGGAACGCAACCACTCCTGAACATTTCAGGATCTTGATTGGTGACGGCAGCCAACCCCAAAAACCACATGACAAGTGGTACTGCCGTCCCACACGCCCCGGCTTAACCCTACAGATCTGCAACCCTTGGGAAAGCTTTCCATAGGCATGGAAACGGGTGAAAACCCTATGGAAAAGCCCTATGGAAAAGGGAAAATGGATACTGGAGGTTATCTCGAAAACAAAAATTTTGAGTTTCCGTCCCTATACTCACCCTTGGGAAGGTTTTCATTATTTTCCAGGGCATTCCATAGGGTGATTGTGCTTTCCATAGGGTTTTCCAAGGCATTCCATAGGGATGATTGTGGCGTCCATACCTATGGAACGTTTTCCATAGGGGTGGAAGGAATCGTATGGAAAATATCGTATGGAAAACCCTATGGAAACCCAATGGAAAGTCCTGGAATATCAAGCGTTTTCCGTACCTATGTCATCCCTATAGCATTCCTATGGAAAGCCGTATGGAAAACCCTGTGGAAAAACACACAGATCTGTTCCATCCCTATGATCACCCTATGCTGGCCCTATGGAACCTAATAGGTCATACCTATGGAAACTTTTCCCCAGGCATGGTACCCCTTGGGAAACTTGTTTCCATACGGACGGTGTACCTATGGAAGCGAATTCCATAGGCATAGTATCCCCTGGGAAGCAATCTTCCATACGGTCGATATACCTATGGAACATTTTCCACAGGTATGGTATCCCCTGGGAAAGATCTTTCCATACGGACATTATGCCTACGGAAGACGGGCCCATACACTTAGCGTCCCTTGGGAAATAGGTTTCCATACGGCCGACATACTTATGGAAAGGTTTTCCACTGGGTGGCTCACCTTTGGGAAAGATTATTCCATAGGATGGCTATACCTATGGAAACACAATTCCATACGTGCTGTATACTTATGGAAAGGTATTCCATACGGATATTATACGTATGAGGAGTATACCTATGGAAACGCTTTCCGTAGGGTGACCCGCCCTATGGAATTCATATTCCATACGGTTATTATACTTATGGAGAGCATTTTCCACAGGTGTACTATACCTACGGAAAGCTTTTCCCCCAGGGATACCATGCGTATGAAAACCGTATATTATAGGTATGGAAAACATCTTTCCCTACGTATGTTATCCGTATGGAAACTATTTACTATAGGCTTAGTATAGGTATGGAACCAGTAGATATATATGGTTTCCATAGGCACGATATAGGGATAATATCGGGATGCTATACGTATGGAACTTAATTAATATTTACTTTCCATAGGCACGGTAGTGGGGCAGTATAGGGATACTGTACGTGTAGCACTGACTGTGTAGCATACATATTGCACATTAGCAACATGCAGTGTGTTCACTATGTTTCCACTGTGCGAGATAAACAAAATACTCGAGCATCTTTACTACGATTAACATGTATCTAGCTAGGCAGAAAGGAATACGAATGGGACTATCAAATTTTATCATACCAACGAATACACAAAATTATGTTCTACTCGTGCACTTTCTATTTACAATACGCAAAATAATGTTCTTCTCGTGCTCTTTCTATTTACAAGATGCCAACCTAAACGTTGACGTTGTACTCGAGGCCGTCGATTTTCTCCATCTCGCTTCGCTCCAAAACAACCGATCTAAAATGGAAAGTAAAGAGCCAACACTTAGTAAAAAAGCGGAAACGCACAAAAGAATATTCTATTGAAAACATAAAGGACTTATCAACCTAGAATGTTTGAAGGGATGCTTGAAGTTGACGTTGTACTCGAGGCGGTCGATTTCCTCCATTTCGCCCTCCTCGAAAACAGCCAATCTGAAAAGGAAAGTAAAGAGCCAACACTTAGTAAAAAGCGGAAACGCACAAAATAAACCTTTATTGAAAACATAATTAACAACCGAGCAACCTCAAATAAATGCGAATATGAACGCGAGATGAAAACCTAATATGACTTCGCCACGCGAACGTTTTCAGCGGATCTGAAAAACGAAACCAACCAACTAACGTTTAGTAAAGAAGAAAGAAATTAGCAGTCGTCAACGAAAGAAGCAAAGGAAAGTAAAAGGGGGATGTGGAGTGAGTTGGATTTGAACCAACTATTTCGAGTGCAAAGGACTCGCGGGAATTTCCCGTTCACTCCTAGTCAAAGTTTCACGCATGCCAAGTATGAGCGCGCGAAGCACACACAAAATAATACACACGCATAACCAAAACATGCACTGCAAACCAGTGCCATATTGCAACCTGTGAGAATTAAAAATATCACAGCACGCAACTCACTGGCGAGGCTGCTGCAACATTGCTGACGGCGAACTGTGAAGAGTGCAATAACGTGAGTTTGAACTTGACCGTTCAGAAAAATCGAAGTGCTCAAAAACTTTGCCGTTCAGAAGTCACATCGGATCGACTCGTCATGCGAGCACGATCGACGATGACGACGATGATGACGATGCGATGTCTCAGACTCTCAGTGACATTGCATCGGAGATAATCGACTTATAAAATTTAAACTGGGATTAGATGTAATCAACCCTTCGTAATGGTCTAGAGGTGGCCGTCGTTCTCAGTCTCAATCGAACCTATGAGATCCCGATTTTTTTTGAAGTTCCAGAAATAAAATCTCTAATAGCCAAAACAGCGCATACAGGCCGCAATTTTGTTTTTTTGCCCCCCTCGTCAGTGAACAAATGGTTTGTTTTCTTGGGGGTGATCGAACAAGCTCATTTTATTTGGGGGGTTTTTGGCTTCGGTAGGGGGTCTTCCATAGGGGTTTCCATAGGGATAGGCTCTGGATTTCCCATAGGGCACACCACTTTTTCCACAGGCTCCGGATTTTCCATAGGGTACATTGGTGATGTTTTTAACCTGTTTCCAGGCCATTCCACAGGTATGGACGCCACTATCATAGGGATGATCTCTGTGGCATTCCTTAACAGTGTAATTCTGCATTTTCCATAGGCATTTTCCAAGTGCGGCGTGTTGCTGTTGTAGAGTCCAAAAAGGGCCTGTTTTACCCTGCCCTATTTTTCATTTTTTTGATTCCATCCCTATAAATTACCTATGGAATCCCGAAAATGGGGTGAGCCAACCTATGATCACCCTGTGGAAACGATTTCCATTGGGGCCTGTGGCAAATTTTCCAGAGCCATTCCATACGATTTTGAGATAGGGGATTTAAAAGTGCCCTATGGAAAGGTTTTTGCCCTATGGAAAGCCAATGGAAATGCGTTCCCATAGGTTTTACATAGGGGTTTTCCATCCCTGTGTAATTATTTCCAGCCCTACGGACGCCACTATTATAGGGTTAACACCTCGACCGTTCATAGAATATCAACCCAATATCCCTATGGAAAGTTCAAGTTATTTTCCCATAGGTTGTATAGGGTGGGCATCCCTATGGAACCAGAATACAGCATTCCTAACGTATGTCCACCCTATGTCCACCCTACGTTCATGGTATGGAAGGTATTGAACACCTTCCATAGGGATGTCATTGGGCGGACCGCCCTATGGAACACATCGTATTGTTTCCATGCCTATGCCCACCCTACGCCCACCCTACGCCCACCTCATGATCACCCTATGCCTAGCAAATGAAAAGTTAAAAAGGAAGCAACGGTTCCAAGTAGTCATGCGTGCTGGTATGGATGGTGTGTTGTGGGCCAGTATTAAACAACCACGGGGTCGACATGCCACCATGTCCTTGCACCGTGTGCCGACTACAAGTTGAAAAACCTCTTCGAACGATACAACGACATACGAAGCTATACAAGAGATGGCAAGGAGCGGTATACATGGGGGAAAGTAGTAGTGAAGACGATACTTCAAGTGATGACGGGGGTGACCGTAATGGTGGTGATGGTGGTTCCCTTGGAGGTGATGATGACATGGAAGATGCCAATGCAGAAGCGGACGAAATTCTCCAGGATCATTTGAGAAAGCTGGAAGAACATCGTGCCCGTCTCCTAAGTCCTGCTGCCAACGATGCGGATATGGATAACCAAGAGGTACCCCTCTTTCTGTATTTCCCAAGGGTGGGCGTACGTATGCCAACAGGTGGGCATAGGTTGGGAAATCGTTGAACGTTTCCATAGGGTGGGAACAGGCATTCCCAGAGGCGGGTATAGGTAGAGCGCTGGGTAAGTATGCCTATGGAAAGCATTGGACGTTTCCAGTGGGTGGGCATAGGGCGAGCATTGGGCGGGCATAGGTTAGGAAAACATGGAATGTTTCCATAGGGTGGGCCTGAGCATTCCCAAAGGCGGGTATAGGTGGTTCACTGGGTAGGCATGCCTATGGAAGGCATTGGATGTTTCCATAGGGTCGGCATAGGGTGGGCATAGGACGGGCATAGGGTGGACATGCGGAGGGAAATGCCTTTTTTTAATTTTGCAGTTCCTGTAAAGTTGGGGATGCCTCTCGTGATTTCACAGGTCGTTGATCACGTCTATGCCGAGAAGGTTTCAACAATGCATCGTCTTGTCATTGATCTGCTGGAAACGAAATCCGAGCACAATGCTACCCAATCCATGTTTGATCAAATCTTCAATCTCATGCGGCAAGCGGTGATTGGCAACGTTGACATCATCGGCAATCAGAGACGGAAATGGTTTCCCGACCTCCTTCAAACAAGCTTTGTCTATGTGGAAGGATTTTGCCCTGCCGTACCATACCGCCGACGTTTGCAGGAATGAATGCATGATCTTTCACCTGAAGATTGGATCGAGATCGAGTTTTCACCTGAAGATTGGAATATAACTACGCATATTTTGCGACATTTGCCTCGGCATATCGAACTGACAGGACCTGCGCATGGAACATGGTTATTTCCGTGGGAGTCATTCTATGGGAAATGCAAGGAGTCGGTCAAAACTCGATCGCAGCCAGTAGCCAACATCATGAACGGTATGTATACCTAGGCTCACCCTATGTTCACCCTACGTCCGCCCTATGCTATCCCTGTGATCACCATAGGGAATGGGAATCTCAAAGTTTCCCGCCCTATGCCCACCTTATGCCCACCCTATGTTTACCCTATGCCTTTACTATGTATCGGTTCCGTACGTATACCGTGCCTATGGAAAGCTTCTTCCATAGGGAGAACATAGGTATGGAAACGTCTGGCTGCACTGTACGTTTGTTTATGTGTTATGTATGTCGCAGGTCAGATGCCAGAAAAACAGCTGATGCTAGTCCGTGGCATATATGCTTCAATATCTAATGAGAAGGTTGCACCATACACTGGGCCACAAAAGCGACGAGTGGAGGTGATTGGCAAGCAAACACCGATAACCTTGGATGAAGGTACGCAGTGCCTTAGATGCCTTTGCAGTAGATGTCCGCCCTGTGCCCACCCAATGGAAATCTTTCCCGCCGTATGCCCGCCCTATGCCCACCCTTGGAGCTGAAAAGAAATATTCCATCCCTGTGCTCACCCTATGCCTACCCTATGCCCACCCTTTGAAATTCGTAACCATCTTATGCCCACCCATTGATCACCCACAGGTGACATAAAAGGTATACGGAAGTATATGCGCACGAATTTCCCATGGGCCCAGCTCCTGCAAAACGACTTTGACACCAAACTCGCTGAATGGAAGCGATTGAGTTTGAGAGAACGGCGGATCATGCCACGACCCGTCATCCAAGATCCGGAGACATGGCGGTTGAACCGGTTGACGAGGGAATGTCGTCCTTTGAGTACCAAGGAGCGTTGTTATGTCTACATGGACGGTGTGATGAAGAGTCGGCACGTGAAAGTCGGACGAGACACTTTTCGTACGCGATCCGCCGACCGCCACCTCACCACCTGTCAACGATACATAAAGGCAATCTTTGATACCCCAGTAAATGGATTGAATGCCCATGAAGACAGGTCGTTCATCCGATGCCCACCCTATGTTCGCCCTATATTGGCCCTATGCCTACCCTGTGTTCGCCCTACAACATCCCTATACAGTAACATATATCATAGATCATGCGTATGCTCACCCTGTGCCCACCCTACGACCACCCTACACCCTCCCTATGATTACGAGTTAAGCTTTCCCACTCTCTGTCCGCCCTATAGCCGCCCTATGTCCACCCTGTGCCCACCCTATGCTCACCCTTTGGAAAGTATGTGTTGCAGGTACGGCGAGCTTCTGAAAATTTATAGCATCCCGGTTGGCAGGAAACAATTGGGTTTCCTCAAAGTAAGATGGTTTCCATTGAAGGCAGCATTTCAAGATACCGTGGCGAACAATATGATGTTGAGGTCGGACTTGCCATGGGACCTTTCCGAGGTTTTCATCCAAGCATTTGAGATTGAGTGCTTGGTGTGCATTGTACCCATTCCATGGAACTTTGACCGGTTCATCACGACCAAGAGAATTCCAGCTGGACGACCTGATGCAAATAGGTTGGTATATTATCTCGGCGAGCACAAACTCGGTTTCAATGATCCACCATGGAGATATGATAAAGACAAGATGATGCTCATACTAGATAGGCATGTAGATTTTGTGGGCGACTTACATGACGAATAACTTGTTCATTTCATAGATGGAATTATTCTGTATATTAATATGTACTGTATATATGTAGTAAAAGCCCTATGGAAAGCCTGGATATATCATGAATCATCACCCTATGCTCACCCTATGAAACCTGAATGGTTATACCTATGGAAACCCTTTCACAGGTACGGTATCCCTTGGGAAACATGTTTCCATACGGATGATATACCTACGGAAGACCTTTCCACTGGGTGGCTCACCCCTGGGAAAGCTCATTCCATAGGCTGGCTATACCTATGGAACTCGGTTCCATACGTACGGTATACGTGTGGAAACGTATTCCATATGGATACTATAGGTATCGACTTTGCCACCTGTATCAAGAGTATACCTACGGCATGCTCACCCTGTGTTATCCCTATAGCTAACCCTATGGAAACCCCTATGGAATTACGTCTTTATTGACCGAGAATACGCAGAATGAATTGTATATTTCCATAGGTATACTATCCCTATGGGGGCTCTATGGAAAGCCCTATGGAATTACGTTGATATTCCCGAGAATACGCAGAGAGAATTATACGTTTCCATAGGCCTACAATACCTATGGCATCCCTATGGAAGGCCCTATGGAATTACGACTTTATTCCCGAGAATACGCAGGGCGAATTGTACATTTCCATAGGTGTGCTATCGCTATGCCCGCCCTATGGAAAACCTTGTGGAAAACTCATAGTATACGCTAAGTTTCCATAGGTGCGCTATCCGTACGCCCGCCCTACGCCCGCCCTTGGACATGCCTATGGAAAGCGTATGGGAAAGTTATATTTTCCATAGGGCTTTCCATCGGCCCCCTATGCCTATAGCCGCCCTATGGAAGGGTTTACATTTTCCATAGGGTTTTCCATAGTCCTGGTTATGCCTATAGTCGTCCTATGGAAATGTTTACTTTTCCATAGGGTGATTATACGGCCTTCCATGCCTATGGAACGTCCTTTTCCATAGGCATACAGCCCTATAGAAACCCTATGGAAACTCCAAAAGGGGGTATCCCTATGGAAATACCCTATGGAAAACTTTCCAAGCCTTTGGAAAATATTTCCGGATTTTCCCGAGCGTTCCCAAGGGCGGGCATAGGGAGGGCACAGGGATGACATGCCTATGGAAAGCTTTCCCAAGGGTTGCAGATCTGTAGGGTAAGGGGTGAGGTCTGCGGGTGCAGGCGTCAAACCATCAACATGTCCGCCAAACCAAAATCATTACCAGTCGTCACCAAGGCAAACATGTCCAACGGCGACTTCACCAATCTGGCCCACGAGCTCAGCGCCTTCGTCAGCAACCTCGTGTTCGAAAAGAACGCGAGCCGCGACGATGAGCTCACGCGCGCCGAGATCAACAAACTCAAGGGCAAGCTGTTCGGCTCCTTGCCCGCAATCTTCAACAGCACGGAGGCCGCCACCCGCGTCATCAGTCGGTTCGTGCTGACGCCCAACAGCGAGAACAAGACGCTGCCCCAGCTGATTTTGGAGGAGACCGAGTCGTACCCGCCACAGACTGGATACATGTGCGAGCCAATTACGTTTCCCCGAGAAGACCACTTCCAGGTGCTGACCGGCCAGGACATCGATTGGGACGCCGCGTGGCGCGTGCTCTTCTTCCTGCTTAGGCTGAAGTGCGCCGACCTGTCAGCCGAGGCCGCCCAAGACGAGATCAAAAACTTGAAGATGTTGGCTGGCGAGGACCCGAACGCACTCAGGGACCGCCTGGTGGGGCTCGTGGATCGAGTCAACTTGCCCCACGATTCCACGTCAAAGGTGATCAGCCTGCAGACGGCAGGTCTGTTTATGCTTCAAGCCCTGCCCGAGCACCTCGCAGGCATCGTCCGAGAACGCTTCAGCAAGGCCATGAACGTGACCGACGAGCACACGCTCACCGAGGTGACCGAGGTGGCCCAAGACGTGCACACCAAGCTGAAGAGTCTGGAAACGAAGATCATGAAGGCGAACCTCGAGCAGGAGAACCTGATCCAGTACGTGGGGGCATACGCGGAGGGGCCCACCAAGTCCACCCTCGCCAACATGCTGATCACCGGCCAGCACAAGCACAACTTCGGAGTGCCGACGCAGCCGCTGATCCCACCGCGCACCTCCACCACCAGGAGCGACAGCACTCGCCCACGCTTGCCAGCCCCGCGACCCGCAGGCAGCAAGTTCGACCCATCCAGCCTCAACTCCGCTGGGCGGAAACTCCTTGGGCAGCTCACGCTCCCGGCTCCAGCATCCTCCTTCAGCACAGAGCCCGCAGCAGCCACGACCCGCACGGTGACCGGTGTGTGCAGCGAGAACCTCGGTGGGTCCCACCGACAACGACTGCACCTTCTGCCACCGACCCTTGAACCTTTTTCATCACGCTAACCTGCCCTGCCACATAAGCGGCAAAACCACCTTGTATGACTCCTGGGTCAACCAGGGCAAGATGCCCAGCGTGTTGCGACCCCTGATGAACCAGCTGATCGTAAACTACGACCGCGTCGCCAAGGGCCTAAAACCGCTGACCAAGACGGAGTTCGACCAGCAGTACGGCGGCAAGGATAGCAACCCCCGCCCCACCAACCACGCTGCCCCCACTGGCGACGCCCCCACATGGCACGCCCAGTCCTACGACTACCACAGCGTGCCACCCCCCGCGCGGCTGCCCCCGGGGCTGCACGTTCACGCACAGCACACCCACCACGCTGGGCAGCACAGCCCCAGCGATGCCCCGCCCAACGACGCAGCACCAACCGACACCATCATCCACTACCACTCCTACGCGGCCATCGTGGAGCACGGCAACCCCTTCCTCAGGGGTGCGAGCAACCCCACCACCAACACCCATCCCGCTCCCCGCGACGAAGAGGTGACACAGTCACCCGGTCACCACGCTGCCCCCAGCAGTCCCCTGCGCTCACCCAGGAGGCCCGGCCCAGACAGCCCTCCATATTCCCCTACCAGCCCCACGCCAACCCACTACTGGTATTCCCCTGCCAGCCCTGCGCCCAACGAAATCCCTGAGCAGTACCCCGACCGATACCCCGAGGATTACCCCGCTGGTCCCAAAAGCCCGTCTCCATCACCCGACAGCCCCGTCATCACACGGCACCTGGTGACCCGAGCCCCTGACAGCCCTCCACCCTCACCTCGCCACGACGACGCCGTTTCCGACGCGATGTCGCCACCCACCTTGACGCGGGAGCAGCGGGTGGCGCGTGAGGAATCGGCCATGTCCAACGCCCTAGTCCGCCACGTGCCCGACGGCAACGCGCCCGTCAACACGTTCGACATTGCTTACGCCGTCATCCGCTTCGAGTGGGCTGAATACCCCACGGGACCCAACGGCAAGCCCATGAGGATAGGCAACGCCCGAGTGTGCTGTCGTGACCATGCCCATGACCAATATGGTCTCCCAACATGCTGCATGGCGCACCGTAAAAACCCCGAGAATTGGCAGCCACCCCACAGCGTCATCGACCTCGTGACCAGCGACGACGACGGCGGCAGCGACACCGAAGGGTACGACGAGAGTCGCGAGTATCATGAGAGCGCAACCGACAACAACGCACCATCGGCACCCACACCACCCGTCGAAGTGATACTGCATCCCCTACATCACCATTCGTACATGGCTCGCAGCATGATCAACCACCGTCATATCCCTGCTTCCTTCCGCCGCACGGGCAGCACGCCGACACCCACTCCGGCCGCTCCCGTCGCCGTAAGGGGAAGAGAGGAAGAGATCGCCAATCCACCCTCCGCCACTCCTGCAATGGTGTTGATGAAGACCAACGACTGGCTCGAGGAGGACCACGAC